>JAWPHD010015937.1:0-52530 GCA_037043455.1 Cyrtodaria siliqua
GTGTTGTGCTCTGAATTTTGGTCTAAAACAATAAAAAATACCAGATAAGTTTTTTGTTCAAAAGCTAAATTATGAACATATGTTTCCTTAAAGTAAACTACAAAGAGTTGTACTGACCAAACGCCAGCAGAGCTTATGGGATGACGAGTTGTCCGTCGTCCGCCTGTTTGTCTGTCCGTTAACTTTTGCCTTGTGAACACTCTAAGGGCTTCATTATTAATCGGATCTTAACGAAACTTTACCTGTGTTTTTATATCATTAAAAGCTTGCATAAGTTTGAAAACCAGCGCGATCGGAATAATTTCACCGGAGTTATGGCCCTTGTTTTTCTGAAAAATGCCATATTTAGCCTTGTGAACACTCTAGCACCTTCATTTATTATTTGATCTTTACTAAACATGCACAGATTGTTCATTTTAATAAAAGCTCGGACAAGTTCGAAAACCAGCCAAATCGGGTCAGTAACAATGGAGTTTTCGACTTTGTTTTTTCTGAAAAATGCTATGTTCCACCTTGTGAACACTCTAGGGCCTTTAATATTAATCGGATGTAAACGAAACTTTGCCAGTGTCTATATGTCAATGAAAGCTGAGACAAGTTCGAAAACCAGAGAGATCGGAATAATTAACCTGAGTTATGGCCGCTGAAAAATAGTAAGCCTTGTGAACACTCTAGTTAAATCTCATTCATAGAAGAACGTGAGACAAATTAAAAAATACCCATGCCAGATTAGACACAGCAGACTTATTGCCCATGATTACCTTGTGAGCAATGTATGGTCATCCTGGCCCTTTTGTTTTTGCAATGTTTTTAAAGAAATACTGATGGGAATTTTATGTTCCGCTTTAGCCAATAGAGCGTCTACAGGCCCTCTAGGGCCTCTTGTTTTGTTGTTTGTATTTCAGATAAAAACATGATTTCATTTATACATGTAAATGTGTTTCGTTATTAATTATTTCCTAGTCCTGCACTTCTGTTTTTGAGAGGTTTATGTATAATATTTGCCCCCTCACAAAACAACGGCATGTTATGGCATCTTTCCTTTGTTACACTGTATCCTGCTTTAAAAGTAACCCACCCGCCAACAGCAGGCACATTTTACAATTAGTTTTAAATTATAGAGTCATTACATTTGACAGAATACATCTAATGTGTCCCCAAATTGTTACCACTACCAGTACCAGTGCAAAATATGCCCAGGCCAGCCTTAGCAAAAGTATTGTTGGCGTGCAGTACTCCGACCATACGTGTGATTTCTTGTATACATCGGGGATGGAAAGTATTTTCTTGCATACCGGAGAAGACTATCCACGTTTTGCATGGGAGATGGAAAGTATCCATAAAGATAAAGTATTATCTTTAAAGTCTTATCTTTATGGGTAAAGATAAAAGTCACGCGCGCATCAACATCCGGCGCACGAACATCCGGTATCCGGTATGCGGGACATGCAAAACATTAGTAGCTGACGGCGTCAACGCACAAAATGTCTCTGATATGCAAAAAAAAATCTATCATGGGTATTCGGTTCAGAAAGGGAATTCCAACCCTCGGTATAAGTGTTTAATCGGAACCTCGGCAGAGCCATGGTTCCGATAAAAACACTTATACCTCGGTCTATGCCATGACAGATTCTTATAAACTTACACATGGGGGAAGATAAAAGTCATAAAAGTCACGAGCTTGGTTATTATTATTTGTGATGTTATCAAAGTATAACACGTCAATGATCAGCCACACATTGTATCAAACCGCGTAGTGTAGCAAAAAAAACAACACCAAAACTTAATAATTAAGAACCTCTATATTATTTATTTTTTTAGATCTATAAGCTCTTAAATGACATTTACCCTTATTTTATGTTATCAAATGCTTTAAAAAAACTTAAAGGTATGAACATATTTTATTAAACATCACTTATACCAAAGATCTAAGAAATGGTTTCTTATAGAATCTCACAGAGTTTAGACAAATCTCCGTTAACAAATTCTTAAATCTCCCAGATTATGTCTTCAAAAGTATCACTTGTACATGTATGGCTCCAACCCATAATTTTCAAGGTGAGTAGGTAGGTTGTTGATTTTTTTTTTAGAATCATAGACCTAGATTTATATGATGATTGATACATGATAGAATCTACCGGAATGGATCGCGAGAGAACATTGGCAGTTTGGCACAGTGAAAAAAAAATGCGAGTAGGAGTCGGTCTGAGCACTGCAAACCAACACTGTTTTAAGGATGACCTAAGAGGTTATTTCAGTATACATGTGCCCGGTTACACAACATATATTGTAATGGGTAAAACTTGTTCTTTGTTTCATTCAATATTCCATTATGCTAAGTGTACGGTGGCATAGAAGTGACATGAGAGAAAAATAATTTTACGCGTGACCACGACTTATTATGTCATTATGTCGTGGCCTCGACTTATTTATCTCGTGGCCACGACTTATTATGTCATTATGTCGTGGCCTCGACTTATTTATCTCGTGGCCACGACTTATTATCTCGTGGCCACGACTTATTTATCCCGTGGCCACGATATAATTAGCCAATCAGAAGTGCTGAAAAAATTCGCTAGAAATCGCGACTTTTCACCCATATTAGGGTATGGGCTCCCTCTGCCCCTACTGGCGCTCCCAACCACCACCCCCATCCGGCCACGGCAATTTTTTTTTTTACATATTGCTGATTTGTTGTTGGTCCATTCATAGACTTATAGCTAGGTTGCCTGCTTCCCCCCCCCTCCCCCACCACCCACCCCGCCCCCACCCACCCCGCCAAGCCAAACCCACTTGAAACGCGATGTTGTTGTTTTTTACATATTTCTGTGTTGTTTTGATCTATTCAGAGACTTATAGCTATGTTTCCCCCGGCGGAGTGGGGTGTGTGGGGGACAGGGTAGGGGGAAACATAGCTATAAGTCTATGTATGGACCAAAACAACACAGAAATATGTAAAAGAAAATCTGGTTTCGAGTGGGTGTGGGGATAGTGGGGTGGGGGGGGGGGGGGACAAGATAGCTTTAAGCCTATGAATGGACAAAAAAACAAACAGAAATATGTAAAAAAAAACAAAAAAAACAGGTTTCGAGTGGGTTAGGCGGAGTGTGGGGGCGGGTAAGGGGGGAAACGTAACTATAAGTCTGTGAATAGACCAAAACAACACGGAAATATTTTTAAAAAAACATCGGGTTTCGAGTGGGTTAGGCGGGATGAGTTAGGCGGGGTGGGTGTGGCGGAGGAGGGTGGAGGGGCAGGCAACATAGCTATAAGTCTATGAATGGACCAAAAGCAAATCAGCAATATGTAAAAAAAAAAATTGGCGTGGCCGGATGGGGCTGGTGGGGGTGGCGCCGGTAGGGGGAGATGGAGCCCATACCCCAATATGGGTGAAAAGTCGCGGTTTCTAGCGATTTTTTTAGCACTTCTGATTGGCTAATTATGTCGTGGCCACGAGATAAATAAGTCGTGGCCACGAGATAATAAGTCGGCCACGAGATAAATAAGTCGTGGCCACGAGATAATAAGTCGTGGACACGACATAATAACTCGTGGCCACGACATAATAAGTCGTGGACACGACTTAATAACTCGTGGCCACGAGATAAATTATTTGTCTCACATGTCACGTCTATGCCACCGTATAAACGTCTTAAACAAATAAAATGTTTTATGAAGGGTCAACAGGTGATATACACCTTGTTATACACCTCGCTGCGCTCGGCATGTTTTTTTGGCGTTTATAACACCATTCACACTATTTGTCATAAATTATAAAATATGAATTTGTAAGGGATTTGGGTCTTCGCTTGTGTGATATACGCTATATTTTTTTAATGTTCGGATGCGCCTTTCTAGTTTATAGAGTGTTTGCTAGGCATGTTTAATTTATACTAATGGACAAAGTTTACCACTAAAAAATATCAGCAATTATTAGCAGTATGAAATGAATCAGAGACATAGATATATATCCTTTTTTATATCTCTAGATTAGTAAACATGAAAGAATGCACTTGTTTAACAATCACTCGCAGATAAGGCGTACTATTAAGAAAGGTATGGATGAAAACAACTCGGCTGAGTTCGCCTGCTAGACAGTAGAGTAGTCAACTGAAGAAGTTTGATACTGTGACCGCGTTGTTTTGTTATGTACTATGGAAAGCCTCGGCTGCCTTCTGTTGACCTTTTGCATTTTGTGCAGTACGCTTTCTAAGTTGTCCTGTGCATTTTCTAAGTTCTTATGTGCATTTAGTAAGTTGTTTTGTGCATTTTCTAAGTTGTCTTGTGCATTTTCTAAGTTGTTATGTGCATTTCGTAAGTTGTTATGTGCATTCTTTAAGTTGTCTTGTGAATTTTCTAAGTTGTTATGTGCATTTAGTAAGTTGTTATGTGCATTTTCTAAGTTGTCTTGTGCATTTGTTAGGTTGTTATGTGCATATTCTAAGTTGTTCTGTGCATTTATTAAGTTGTTATGTGCATTTGTTAGGTTGTTATGTGCATATTCTAAGTTGTTATGTGCGTTTCGTAAGTTGTTATGTACATTTAGTAAGTTGTTATGTGCATTTCGTAGGTTGTTATGTGCATATTCTAAGTTGTCTTGTGCATTTTCTAAGTTGTTATGTGCATTTCGTAAGTTGTTATGTGCATTTATTAAGTTGTTATGTGCATTTTCTAAGTTGTCTTGTGCATTTGTTAGGTTGTTATGTGCATATTCTAAGTTGTTATGTGCATTAATTAAGTTGTTATGTGCATTTGTTAGGTTGTTATGTGCATATTCTAAGTTGTTCTGTGCATTTATTAAGTTGTTATGTGCATTTGTTAGGTTGTTATGTGCATATTCTAAGTTGTTCTGTGCATTTATTAAGTTGTTATGTGCATTTCGTAAGTTGTTATGTGCATTTAGTAAGTTGTTATGTGCATTTATTAAGTTGTTATGTACATTTAGTAAGTTGTTCTGTGCATTTATTAAGTTGTTATGTGCATTTATTAAGTTGTTATGTGGATTTCGTAAGTTGTCTTGTGCATTTTCTAAGTTGTTATGTGCTTTTCGTAAGTTGTTATGTACATTTAGTAAGTTGTTATGTGCATTTGCTATGTTGTCATGTGCATTTTGTAAGTTGTCTTGTGCGTTTTTTAAGTTGTCTTGTGCATTTTCTAAGTTCTTATGTGCATTTCGTAAGTTGTCTTGTACATTTTCTAAGTTGTCGTGCGCATATTGTAATTTGTTATGTGCATTTTGTAGGTTGTCTTGTGCATTTTATAAGTTGTGATGTGCATTTTGCAAATGGTGTTTGTACAAACTGTTATTTTGTGTTAGGTGGACTATTTTGCCGGTATATATTATAGTAAAGCACCAAACATGGAGGCCATCTTACGGAAGTTTAATTTAGAAATGCACGTAGATATGTTTGTAAGGGAGAAAATTAGCCCGGATATAGTCAATAAGTTATCAGAGAATGAGTTTAAAGCTCTAGGTATTACCAATAGTGCAGATATCATGAAACTTCGGATTGAATGCATCACCTTTGGCAAAGATAATGGGAAATCAAAATTTCAGATTTCAAAGAATATGATTCAAATGCTTCTGGAAACATGATTTTGCGTGTCTGATATAGCAAAGTTGCTCTCAGTTTCTGAAAGAACAATATATCGTCGAATGAACCGATACACTATACAAGTGCACAGTTTCACTGACATCGACACTGCTACACTTGACACACAACTTAAAGAAACCCTCGTTGAGTTTCCTAGATGCGGTGAAGCTATGATTAGACAAATACTTGCTACAAAAGGAATAAAGGTACTGTATTGTATATAAAATAATTGTGTACATTAATAGTTCTTGTTATATAATTATGAAGATACAACATGAGAGTAGGATATACGGGCAATATGGTAATACGTTTCACGAATTGTAATACGTTTCTCGAATTGTGTTCAAACTAGTTACAGTGAAACAACACTGTGAGATTTCACAACATTGTGGGACATTCAGAACCAGTATTTTCCTTTGCGAAATACTTGTGCACCCTGTCTTGCCCCGTTCTCCGTCCGAAAGAATAAAAGACTTAAACATATTTTCTTGAAACTTTATGTGTAGGCATATACTGTACATATGTTTTAATGATTATGTCCCCTGGTACAAAAGAAAGATTCAAACTTCTGCACATTTTTTCATGAAACTTGCAGTACCTCATCTTATTATCCTATTTATGATTTCACAACTGAATTGATATAAATAAAGACTTTTTAATAAGGTATTTCAAAGTGAATCCAACAGAAATAAGAAGTTGAACTCAACACTAAAAATCTAATTTTACAATAAAAGTTGCAATATGTTATTTTGATATCCTTAGCTAGTTTGTGCTTCCGATAATCCTGTCAAAGTAATTTTCTAAGAAACAAAATCAATGTTCATAATCAATGCAGAACTAAAATGCATACATACTGTATATGTTATTCACATGGATACATATTTTATTTACATACCTGGTCAAGACAGGTACTTCAAGCAAAAGTTGCATAAAACAACTTTATACATACTTAATACTTTGTAATGGCTGGCACAACCTCGACAATTATATCAAGGTAATAGATATTGCAAGTTATATGTAAAACATAGTCTGATATTGATGGTTTTTTTTATTTCATACTAAATTCTCTGTATAGTGCATTGTTTAAAAACATCTTCGTAATTAATTCTTTTTTTAGTATTTTAGCTTTTATATTATGTTTATGATAATTATGTGATATACTGTAAGTTTTATGTAAAAATATTTAGTTTTTTTTTAGCGTCTACTGGTCAAAGACCGTCGGAGCTTATGGGATGACGTGTTGTCCGTCGTCCGTCCGTTAACTTTTTCTCGTTAAGACGATAGGGCCTTCTTATCCAATCTTTACCAAACTTTAACAGGATGTTTATATCAATGAAAGCTCAAACAAGTTCGAAAACCAGCCAGATCGGACCAGTATCGGCGGAGTTATGGCCCTTGATTTAGTTAAAAATGCTAAATTTTGCCTCGTTAAGACGATAGGGCTTTCATATTTCACTCGATCTTTACCAAACTTTACCAGATTGTTACTATCAATAAAATCTCAGACAAGTTCGAAAACCAGCCAGATCGGAGCAGTATCGGCGGAGTTAAAAATGCTTTATTTTACCTCGTTAAGACGATAGGGCCTCCATTTTTCATCCGATCTTTACCAAACTGTACCAGATTGTTAGTGTCAATAAAAGCTCAGATAAGTTTGAAAACCAACCAGATCGGACCAGTAACAGGGGAGTTATGGCCCTTGATTTCATTAAAAGTGCTATATTTTGCCTCGTTAAGACGATAGGGCCTTCATTTTGCATCTGATATTTACCAAACTTAAATAAATTGTTAACGTCAATGAAAGCTCGGTCAAGTTTGAAAACCAGCCAGATCGGACCAGTAACGGCGGAGTTATGGCCCTTGATTTAGTTAAAAATGCTATATTTTACCTCGTTAAGACGATAGGACCTTCATTTTTCATCCGATCTTTACCAGATTGTTAATGTCAATAAAAGCTCGGATAAGTTCGAAAACCAGCCAAATCGGACTAGTAACAGCGGAGTTATGACGCTTGATTTCGTTAAATATGCTATATTTTGCCCTGTTAAGGCGATAGGCGCTTCATTTTTCATCTGGTCTTTACCAAACTTTACCAGATTTTTTTACTTTTTTGTTCTTTTATTATTTTTATATTTCTTTATTTTTTTAATTTAAATTTTTATTTTTTTTATTATCTCTACTGGCCAAGTTCGAAAACAAGCCAGATCGGACCAGTAATGGCGGAGTTATGGCTCTTGATTTATTTAAAAATGCTATATTTTGCCTCTTTAAGACGATAGTCACTCGCTTCATTGATGTTATAAGAGCCATATTAGCCAGTAGAGCGTCCACAGGCCCTCTTGGGCCTCTTGTTTTACTTATCCTACTTTTAACTTTGCTATTTGTTGAGAATGCATTCACATTAAAACGTTCTTACGCAGACCACTCTCAGTGACTGCATACTGTTTCGTTATAACGTTGTATAAGTATAATATACCGAAAAGATATATAACATTAAACGTGGTCTGCGTTCTGAGTGTTGTGGAGACATTTGACAACAGTTAATATCTGAACTGTATATCGTGTTTATTTTATAAGGAGATCTTAAGTGTTTGAAAGAACTTATATATTATTGTAGGAGTTCGAGTTTAAATGTCTAAATACTATTAGTTACACATTATGTTAGTGACTGTGTATTTTCCAGTGTTCGGTCAGCATTACACTCTGTAATGATTATCACACCGACAACTCACTGTTCGACTAAATACATGTTTAATTGATCAATAGAACTTCTATTTTGAATTTTACCTTACAATATGTCAGATATGAAGTACATTGTTTTAAAAGGAACTGCAACAAACTGCCAGGTTATTTGGGAGGATGAAATATAATATACATGTCACATGAGAAAGAAGAAAATAACTCAACGTTGTGTTCTGGAATTGTTGGCAACTTTCTAACATTCACATTTGTAGGAACTCTAAACGTGAAAATGGTCATAAATGTGAAAACTGTCACATTTGACCGTAAACGTGAAACTTACCGTAAATGTGAAAATGACCTGGTGATATTTACCGTAAACGTGAAAACATAGCAACGTTAAACGAGAAAACATAGCAACGTTAAACGTGAAAACGTATTCCTTCACCCTTTTCTCTTTGTGTGCACTGTATGTGGCTCTGTAGTTGCTGGTCATTGGTCACCAAAAATGACCTGGTGTCCGTCGTCCATCCGTCCGTTAGCTTTGCGTTGACAATACTCTAGCCCCCTCTATTTTTACCAAACTCGGCTATTAACGAAAGCGCGGACGAGCTCAAAAAGAACTTAAAACGGATGATAAACACCAGAGTTATGGCCCTTGATCTAATGAAAATGCTATAATTTGCTTTGTCAACACTCTATCACATTCATTTTGCGTATGATCTTGACCAAACTTGACCAGAGTCTTAATATTGAAGAAAGCTCAAACAAGTTCAAATACCAGTAATATCGGTTAATAAACATTGACTTGTGACCCTTGATTTAATAAAAAAAACACGCTATAGTTTGGCTTATCAACATTCTAGCGACTGCATTTTGCATCCGATCTTTACCAAACTTGGTCAAAGTCTTAATATTGACGATAGATCAATAAGTTTGATTTATTGCCCTTGATTTATTGAAAAAATAAAATTCCCTTTGTTAATAATAATCAGTAGGTACTTATTTTCCATCCAATCTTTACAAAACAAATGTTCAGAAAGCTAATATCTGCAAAGAAAAACCAGCCACCTGACGGCCCCCAATTCGTACACCATGCGCCCCCAGTCCGACCTTACCCCATTTTAGGAAGTTATTTAGGTCATAGAAGAAAGCGTGTACGAAATCAGAAATGAACCATGCCAGACTAGAAACAGCAGAGCTATGACCCTTGAATTAGTTTAAAAATGCCTAACTTTACATAGTTGTTAACATTCTAGCGTACCGGCGTAAATACGGTTCCAAAAATGTATGTTGTATATAAAATGAAAAACGGGACAGTGCCAGAATACCTAGCCAATCTATTACCAAGAACCGTAACAGAAGAGACTCCATATCCCCTCAGGAACGCAGAAAAATTCTCGCAGACCACAGTTAGAACATCTATTTTTATGAACTCATTTATTCCATAGGCTATGAAACTCTGAAATGATTTACCTTTAGATATTAGAAATTCTGGTTCATTAAACATATTCAAAGGTCAGCTTATGCGAACAATGTTTACTAGTCCAAATGTTCCTAGTTTTTAATTATCTGGTGTACGTTTTTTTATCTGTTATGCATGCTAGGATAAGAAATTCATGTAGTAATCTCAATAACGATATTTTTAAAAGTCATTTACGCGAATCGCCTCAATGCAATTGCGGTCATGGAAATGAAGATGCAAATCATTTCTTCTTTGAATATATGCAGTTCAATGTTGAAAGGCTCGAACTCTTCCAGTCAACACGTTCGTTTCATCCTTTAAGCTCAAATACATTATTGTTTGGAAGGTTACAACACAATAAAATGGCTTGGTTTTTAATTCTGTTCCAAATTGTATTAGAGACAGTCATCGATTTACTTAGGTTTGCCATAACATTTTATGTTCTGATCAACCCGAGCAATGTCACATGTGTTGCATTATTCTTTCTTCAACTTCTACTTTTCTTTTTTTTTATTTCTATTTCCTTATTATCTTAACATGTTCTACTACATATCATGTTTTAGTTAATCCAGCTTATTGATACATGTAAATAGCAATTGTCATTCATTATATTTGTTTAAACTCTATGTAGGGAAGGGCCTTAACTAATGTGGGTAGCACTTGTGGCTCGACCCGACTGCATTGTACTTGTACATATATGGCAATAAAATATGTTTAAATCAACACTCTAGCTCCTTAAATGTCTATTTGATCTGTATCAACCAAACTTATTCCAGATGTACGCGTCACATGATCATAATCCATCTCACCCACCTCACCTGCTATAATAACTATTTTAGCCAGTATAGCGTCCACTGGCTGCCTTGGGCCTCTTGTTAATAATCATTCTTCTTCTTATTATTCTTCTTTGTCTTTTTCTTCTTCTTCTTCTTTGTCTGCATGCCTTTCTTTCTTTGTTTCTTTGTTTCTCTCCTCTTTCTTTGCCTGTCTTCTTCTTATTATTCTTCTGTGTCTGTCTGTCTGCCTGCCTGCCTGTCTTTCTTTTTTTATTTCCTTCTTCTTCTTCTTCCTCCTCCTCCTCTCCTCCTTCTTCTTCTTCCTCCCTCCTCCTCCTCCTTCTTCTTCCTTCTTCTTCTTCTTCTTCCTCCCTCCTCCTTCTTCTTCTTCCTCCCCCTTCTTCTTCTTCTTCTTCTGTCTGTATGTCTTTTCTTCTTCTTCTTCTTTGTCTGCATGCCGTTCTTTCTTTGTTTCTTTGTTTCTCTCCTCTTTCTTTGCCTGTCTTCTTCTTATTATTCTTCTGTGTCTGTCTGTCTGCCTGCCTGCCTGTCTTTCTTTTTTTCTTTCCTTCTTCTTCTTCTTCCTCCTCCTCCTCTCCTCCTTCTTCTTCCTCCCTCCTCCTCCTCCTTCTTCTTCCTTCTTCTTCTTCTTCTTCCTCCATCCTCCTTCTTCTTCTTCCTCCCCCTTCTTCTTCTTCTTCTTCTGTCTGTATGTCTGTATGCCTGTCTGCCTGCATGGCTGCCTTTCTTTGTTTCTTTCCTCCTCCTCCTCCTCCTTTGTCTGTCTTCTTATTATTATTCTTCTGTGTCTGTCTGCCTGCCTGCCTGCCTGCCTGCCTCTCCTCCTCCTCCTCCTCCTCCTCCTCCTCCTCCTCCTGTCTTTTTCTTATTATTATTCTGTGTCCGTCTGTCTGCCTGCCTTTCTTTTTTTCTTCTTCTTCTTCTTCTTCTTCTTCTTTCACACTTGGTTCTAGCCTCGTGTATCTGTTTTCTACAAGACCGTTGGTTGTTATATATTTAGAAAACTAAAGAAGCTCACACTTCTAAGTCATTTATGTGTGTTGACATTTTGCTAAAAATATCTTCATTGAGCATCACAAATATACTAGAAGTCTATATAATCTAAAAAGTTTGCATTGTTTTCTTTTTCAAATACTTTAAAGTGTATATTGGAGATAATATCTTCCTAGATGAGAGACATATCTCATTCTCGTCTCATTCTTGTCTCGGTATTTTCAGGATAAACACAAATATAAAAAAGTTCTCTAGTTTAGCCTTTGAGTAAACTTCTTTTATGCATGCCTGCGTAGCATAGCAGACACTTAGGAATCACTTTGTCCATCGTCATCCATCGTTCGTCCGTCCGTCACACTTTAACTTAACCTTGGACATAACTTGAAGAGAATTTGACCTATGTTCATGAACCTTCACACAAATCTTCATCATACTTTATGCGTTCCCCTTCTCGTCCGTTATCATTGTACAAAGTTTTATTTAATTCGGCTGAGTGGAGGACGGACAAAGCAGCAACTATATAAAGCGGCAACTATATGCCCACCTGATGTTCGTTTCAGTGAGCATAACGATCTCATCACATACATACCAATTGACTTGATCAGTATCATCATTTATCACGGCAATTTGTGGCCTTCCTATATACTAAGTTGTAAAGGAGCGGACGTATGTAGCATTGTATGTATACTGCTTGGTACTTAATTTTAAAGCATACCAAATAAGAGTGGTAAATTGACACAATATACGCCCACCATATGTGTGAATCCATGTACAACTTATTTATGCTCCTTTTGTATTTCACACATTTCTAGTTATGTACGCTGAGGCTCAAGACAATAAGTGGGAAAGGTCATCAAGATAGATTACTGAGAGGACACTGCAAAAACTATTCACTATAAACATTGTCTCTAGGTTTCATCAACAAAGTTTACCATTTGTGAAATTACCTCCCTTTATATTGAAATAAGAGCGAAATTAAATTATTTAATTGTGATAAGAAATTATTCTATAGACCCCTTTAAATCTTTAATTTTCATCTGTGACGATAGCACGATGGTCCCCAACGAAACACATTACCAGAGATAAATCATATTTTTGTTCGTTTTTCTGTTTATTGCTCGATGTATATTCCAGATTAAACGGTCACGTCTTAGGGACAGGCTACATAAAATTGATACAGAGGGTATTATGCATAGAAGACGGAGAAGACTGCACCGACGGATTTATAATGTATCGGCTCCAAATCATCTGTGGCACATAGATACCAATCATAAGCTGATTCGATGGCGTTTGGTAATTGCTGGCGGCGTTGATGGATTTAGTCGGTTTGTTGTTTATCTAAAATGCGTTGACAACAAGAAAGCCCACACTATTTACAAATGTTTTATGGAAGGCGTGTTGAAATATGGCATGCCTATCAAGGTTAGATCAGACAAAGGCATGGAAAACTTTGAAGTCGCCCAGCTCATGTTAGAAAACGAAGGCCATGACATGATTACTGGTAAAAGCACACATAATCAGCGTGTTGAGCGAATGTGGAGGGATATTTATGAAGGCGTCCTTTGCTTCTTTTATGATCTTTTCTATTTTATGGAAGAGGATGGAATTCTAGATCCATCTAATGAACTGCATGTTTTTGCACTCCACTTTGTTTATCTGCGAAGGATAAATGACAAACTGGAAATATGGAGAAATGCCTGGGCAAATCATAGAATGCGAACCGTACACTCATCTCCATCTCGCTTATTCATGGCTGGAATGGTACATACGGCGGAAAGCTTTCAGAGGGCACATGTTGCCACACAAGCAGCTGGCACCAACAATACACAACAGCTTCCAGAAGACAATCCTCGGCCAGTGTTCGAACGACCACGTTTTCATGTTTCTTTACGATGTAAAGAAGAATTAGAACAGCACTGCTCAATCAACATTACTTCAACGAAATTTGCTATAGACATTTTTCAAAAAGCAGTTGAAGTCATCGCTCGACACCACGAATAATAAAGGCGATCTGCACTTACTTTTTGTGTATATACTAACAGACAAATGACATGATCAAGCCATGATGATCGTATACTGACCGTGTTATACAATGCAATGTTGATAAAAAAACTCAGAACACACTGTTAACTTTAGGATTAGCATAGTTTAATGTGTCAGTTTTTATTCGGAAGAAAAGTGAAAATTTCTTCCAAACATTTTCAATACCACAATTTGCTGTAACTGTTATTGTACTGCACAGACATCACATATTCATCTGTTTTAAAGTGAAACTAAAGTTGATGAAGCTGCAGAAACACAATACAGCGTAATGTTATGTTAATCAGTTGTGCTAAGTTGTTCCCTATCACCTCCAGATACACTTTCATTAAATTATCTTAACTATTTCTTTTGTTATCAAAGGATCCCTATATTTTATGTACGTTTACTATTTCCGTTGCCATACCAACCATATTTTTTATCAAATCAATAAAATAAAATAACATGCATAATCTCCTCATTGCCTTCTACCAACAAGTGCCTTCTACCAACAAGCAAAGTTTCATAAAAATAATTTAAGTACTTTTCTCATTATCGCAGGATCTATATTTGTGGGACGGACTGACTGACAGCAAACCTAAAGTCCCCTCCGGTGTCACCGGTAGGGGACTAAAAACTAAAAGCTTTTCCCTACCTTCACACCCACCCCTAACTTTCCTGGATCACAGGAGGGGAAATAACACTACTTTTAAGGTTGGCCTTACAGAATCTGTGTTGCTTGAGACACAGTGTATGCTAAAATAATATACTTGCCATACATTTTAAAACCAACACAGACAAATTAACCAACAAACAACAAATTAAGGAAAACATTTATTTCAACTCTAAACCAAATCTCTTTCTTTAACAAGGCTTTCAAACAACAATTTTGTTCTCGATAAATATAGAATTAAACAAGAGGTCAATGACCTTGAAGCTCTACTGATAGGTTTTTGATAGCTAAATCAGCATTCCTGTGAAGTTTCATGAAAATCCGTCGTTTCAGAGGAGTAGTCGCTACAAGTTTTCATTATATAACTCTATGTAAACAAAGATGGCCGCTGGCGGACATGTTTAACGTCGCATCAAAATAATTTTCGACAAGGATCAACATCATTCCATACTGATCATTTTAGAAGAACTCGCTACAAACTTGTTTTTTTGAAAATCTATTTTTAGCTGTGGCGGCCATCTTGAATTTCCGACCAACCTGAAATGTTGCTAGGATCATTTAGACATCAAGAGCAACATTCCTGTGAAGTTTCATGGAAATCCGTCGAGTAGTTTCAGAGGAGTAGTCGCTACAAGTTTTTACTAAATAACTCTTATGTAAACAAAGATGGCCGCTGGCAGCCATG
Source organism: Cyrtodaria siliqua (assembly GCA_037043455.1). NCBI lineage: Eukaryota > Metazoa > Mollusca > Bivalvia > Adapedonta > Hiatellidae > Cyrtodaria > Cyrtodaria siliqua. The sequence continues at coordinate 14,906 of JAWPHD010015937.1, forward strand.
TTTAACGTCGAATCAAAACGATTTTCGACAAGGACCAACATCATGTCATGCTGATCATTTTAGAAAAAGTCCCATATCAATATCAATATCACTTAAGAGTTTTCAAGAAGTAGTCGCTACAAACTTGTTTTTTAAAAATCTATTTTTAGATTTGGTGACCATCTTGGATTTCTCATCAACATGAATTTTTGCTAGGATCAACTAGACTTCATGGGCAACATTTCTGTAAAGTTTCATGAAAATCCATTCTGTAGTTTCAGAGGAGTAGTCGCTACAAAAAAAAGTTTACAGACAGACGGACGGACAGCGCACCATGGCATAAGCTCTGCTCTACTGATCTCTAGTAGAGCTAAAAACAACAATTTTAAACTCTTTTTTTTTCAAAACAGAGCTATTACTAAAGGTTAATATGTGTGTAGCCTGAAAAAAGGTAATGATTCTGTATTTTCATATAAATTAACAAAAGAACAAATTTAATACAAATTATTTGAAGGTGATTAATACTCCCGCATCGGTGTCCAGTCAGAATAGGTATCATTTTCTTAATATGAATGTGAGGGAATACTCTGAAGTGTGTGATGAGCAGAGTCTCAGTTACAAATAATTAAAATTAGTAGTGTGTAACCAAATGATATTTTAACATAATGAAAAAAAAAATGCAACGATTAGCTGATTATTGTTAAATAACGCGACAAAAAAAATGATTAAAATATGTGGAGTATTATGTAAAAATTAGTAGAGTGTAACGTTATTTAGTCTTATAAAAAAAAAAAATCTCGAGAAAAACAGATGTCTCCCTCCACCGGACAATCTTGTTTATATAAATGTTTATGGGCAAACAATAAGTTTAAAGCTAAAATGTCAAAGGACCATAACTCTGTAACCCTGTCAAAAATCACCTGATATAACCTGAACACGAACATGATATACACAACTAGACATCATAAACAGTTTAGGAGAGTACTTGTGACAACAAATTTCAAGTAAAAATGTCAAAGTGCCATAACTCCTTCAACAAGAGGGCCTGTGGATGCTCTACTGGCTAAAGATAAAGATTATTACGTCATTAAGTTTTCTAAATAGTGTGCCTTAGTACGTCTGGCCTGCTTAACTCAGTCGCTAGCGAAGTCGACTATTGCGACGTTCTACTTTCTTTTTTTTTTGTACCGCTATGGGATTCCGTCAAATAATCTTGTTTTGTTTTTTTAGTAAATATTCGATAATGGTTGGTGTGTTATGTTTGTCAACACAATTATTTTGTGTTTTATAAGCTAAACGTTAGGGACATTGTCTCTTTCAATACTGAGCATAAGCTTCTTCACAGAGTTTGACTGAAACGCGACATGCGCAGTGAAGCAGTCTATACCGAGCAATTTTGAAAGCTGAAATTTGATTGGCTAATCATAAGGTCAATCAGACGTGACCTCCAATGCAATGTTGTTAGATCCTTAGTAGTGTAGAGTAGCGTAGCTTGATAAAGGGACTGATTTTAATGAGATTGCAACAAATTTAAAGTAAAAATGTCAAAGGGCAAACTCTGTAAAAAATCAGTAACCGGAACGAAAGCATGGTATGCACAACAAGACATCATACTGATGCTTCCTGCGAAGTTTCGTCAAAATGCAACATGCTGTTCAGGAGGAGGAGCGGGATCACAAAATTTAGAGTAAAAATTCAAAGGGCCACAACTCCGTCAAAAATCAGCGAACCAGAACAAAAGTGTGATAAGCACTACTAGACATCATACTGATGCTTCCTGCGTGGTTTCAATTAAATCCAATAAGCCGTTTAGAAGTAGAAGCGGAGACAAAATATTTGAGGTAAAAACAAGAAATCCGCAGATCCACGTCTCGCCTAACTGGGGCGTGACTTAAAGATAAATGATGCTTAAATGAAAGTTTGTAAATATTTTAATAAATAAAAACAATGGAGTTTACAGTTTGCTGAGATGAAATTTAAGTGCATTTGTTTAAAAACAGATGAAATACAAAAAAATAAAATAAAAAATAAAAAAACTCATCAGCTCCAAGATGTAGATGAAATCCATGTGTCCAAAAAGATGCACTACCCTACTATGTCAAAATAGAATGTTTTGTCTTCCAAAGATTAAGTTATAAACTAGGTTTAAAGCATTTAGTGAAAATTATAGTTCATGAGAAAGTGATGTAAATGTAACAAAGTTATCTGCCCTTTGTTTTGATGGTGAAGGTCGTATCCACATTTGCTTTTTGACACGTTGTGACGTACTACTCAAGAAACAACTATAAGCAAATTTTTAAAGGTCTAGTGCATACAGTTTCTGAAAAAGTGACCTGAACGCAAAAGTTGAACATAAAAAATATTGTTATCTGCCCTTTGCTTGGAGGGTGGGTCAATGTCACTTCCACATTTGCTTTGCCGCCACCGGAAAAGCAACACCTGCCTTTTTTTTTTTCGAAAGAGCGAGACAAAAATAAAGGGCCACAACTCCGTAAAAAATCAGCGAACCAGAACGAACACGCAATATGCAGAGCTAGACATAATACTAATGCTTCCTACAGTTTCGCTAAAATCCAACAAGCCGTTTAGGAGTAGTAGCGGTGACATTTGTGAAACAGACGAACGGACGGACAGAAACCGCATTTGTTGTGCGTACACATAATTACTGGAGTGTAACCTTATTAAGTCTGTATAATTAGTGGAATGTTTCATAATGTATGGTCATATAATGCCAAAAAGAAAATGCAAATATGCAACTATTATTTGCTATATAATGCAACGGGACGCAACACAACGTAAATTAGTGAAGTGTAACCTTATGAGGTCGTAAAATTAGTAGTGTGTAATTCTAGTTTTTCACATCATAAAAAAAAGAAAATAATTATGCAACCATTATCTGTTCAATAACAAAACAAATAATTAAAAAACTGAATGGAATCTTATGTAATTGAATTGGGTTTTAAGGCGCACCAACACATGAAAGGTTATATGGCGCCTAACAGGAATGAACATGCCAGGCTCATCCTCCATGTACATCGAGATAAAATATGGAGAATGGGCCTAGAACCTTCTCACCCTGAATTGCAGAGTTGCTGCAAATTCTATCGTCGACACTCCATTTACGCTGGAGCCACGTTTATTGTTTTTCTGCCGCTGCTCTAGTGATGTGAGCGAGATGGCACCTGAAACAATACAGGGGTCATGATGAAGACCTTTAATGAGCATGAACAAACAAGAGGCCCAAGAGGGCCTGTGGACGCTCTACTGGCTTGAACGGCTCTTATATCAAGGGCTGTCATCACAAAATTCCCCATCAGTACTACTTTTAAAACATTGCAAAAACATGAGTATGGCCCTAAGGGTAGAAACTGTCAAGGGGCCGTAACATCATCACAAATCAAAGAACCGGAAAAAACGCATATCTAGAAATCATACCAATGCTTCCTGCTAAGTTTCGTCAAATCCAACAAGGCGTTAAAAAAATTAGATTTTTTTTTAATTAAACCAATTTAGAAAATGAAAAAAACACAAAAAAAAAAACACAAAAAAAATAAAATGGAAGGCCCTATTACTTAACGAGTCAAAAGTTAACGACGGAAGGTCGATTGACAATGGACAGACAACTCGGCATCCCATAAGCTCTGCTGGACTTCGGGGACCCCGGATCCTCACGGGGAGAATCTTATGTAAACATTAGTGGAATGTAACCTTATGTGGTTTTCATAATGTATTTTCACATCATACCAAAAATGATAAGCAAACATGCAACCATGTAAGTATTATCTGTTAAATAATAAAACGGGACGTGATGGACAAAGTGATTCCCATATAGCCCCACTTCTTCGAAGCAGGGGCATAATGATACATCCTTTTAATCTGGTTTGTAAGACTATTTATACCACTAATATTTTAAACTAAAACCTGACAACAAAACTTTTCAAACAAATAACTAAATACTTTGAAAACTTGAACAAGACTTAGTGGCCTGTGCTTAAAAGGCCTTACTGGCCTAATCAATAAACATGAGGGCCTGTATCGCTCTACTGGGTGTTGATGTCTGTGGTTGGCGGAGGTTCAGATATGCCAGTATCAAACTAGTTTTTTTTTTATTTGTCCACGGTTTCTTCAATAACTAAGTTAACAGTTATAAACTAGAGCAGGTCGATGGTTTGTGGGGCATTACTATGTACATTTCCAAGACACAAAATATAGTTTTCCAAGACACAAAATATACTTTTTCAATTTGCAGGCAAGAATTTGTTGTTGTAACACTTTGAACAAAACCCTTTGCCCTGCATCGAGCAAAATGGCAGTTGAACATATACTGACCCAAAAAAGTTTAGCTAGACTTTTTAGGGATATAGATAAACATGTGAACATTGATATCATTGTTTGGAGATATTAGAAATTCTAGGTATAGGTGTGATTTTGAAAGCATTATGTTATTTTAAGAGATATGGTGGAGACCGGAAATACAGTGCTTATGACCTTCGACCTTGAATGGACGTGGCTGGAAGTTACGCTATGCACGTCATCTCGATATGGTGAACATTTGTGGCAAGTGATTTCCAAATCCCCCAAGCAGTTTACGAGATATGTGGAGACCAAAAGTGTAGTGCATATTACAGCGCATATGACCATCGACCTCTAAGTGTGACCTTGACCTTGAACGGACATGGCTGGAAGTTGCGCTCTGCATGTCGTCCCGATATGGTGAACATTTGTGGCGTGTTATTTCAAAATCCCCCATGCGGTTCAAGAGATATGGTGGAGACCGGTTTTATGACAGACAGAGATCCAGACAGACATCTAAGCTAGAAACAATACTGGGGGGAGACATAATGAAGGCCCTATTGTGTTAACGAGGCCAAATTATAGCATATTTTAGAAAATTAAGGGCCATAACTCTGGTGAAAATGGTCCAATATGGCTGTTTTTCGAACTTGTCTGAGCTGTCATTGATAATAACAATCTGGTAAAGTTTGGTAAGATCTGATAGAAAATGAAGTCCCTATCGTCTTAACGAGGCAAAAGTTAATGACGGACAACTAGCCATCACATAAGCTCTGCTGGCCTGTCAGTGACCACAAATGCAATCCCAATCTTCCTTTCTCTATAAGGTACCTACACAAGAAGTTTCGTTCCAGTATCTCATTCCAGACTAAAGTTATTGACCGGAAACTAAGGTTTGACGCAGCACGCACACCCGCCAGCCAAACGAATACCCCAATCTAATAATAATCTAATAATAACCAGGTTTTCCAAGGAAAAATAGTTACAAATATCGGTCAACCCCTACTGCCCATGTAAATAAATAACCGCCTCACTCCGCCACCCACAGAAAACAATATATAGCGGAGCCAAACCTTCAACACCCCTCCCATCAATTATGCTTTTCCTTTTGATGCAATTCTTTTATCTATACGACTAAGTGGGAGCATAAAAACAGACACTAATATTTTCCTACTGAACAGCAATGGTAATTTGAATCTGTTCATACCTAATAAAGGCGAATACAACACTGTAAAGTTACTATTTTTCTACCTCACCTTACTATTTAGTAAAAATTCTACAAAATTTGATCATCTATACACACCACACAACAAGCTCACTCGAGACCAAAATAGTCATTAGAAAAGGAAAGGTCAAACATAGAAAACAATTTCTCTTCAAACAGTTTCTCTTCCTCTGGCGACCTTGGCAATTCTATTTCGTTTGACACTGGCACATTAAGTCTGTTACTACATGTATTTGCTGTCGGCAATAAGCTATCCATCTCTTGGAAATGAATTGTAGGCTGTAGTGCAAAGCCTAATACCGGCTCTAGTTCTGCTCCAGTAACAAATTTCAGTATAGATGAAAGGTTGATGGGACCTCTTCGTCCACCTGAAAATATTATCAAGAATTAGTCAACGATAGCAACCACGGACTGAGATATATTGCCGATAGGTAGGAATGTAGCATATTAAAGGCTTACTGAATAGTTTGTATATATCTTGACTTGTGGTGTGGCAGCATTTTGTAAGGATGCAAAAATAGCAGTTTAAATGAACAGGAACGAAATGTTTGCCATATTTACTTTTCACATGAATCAGATGATTACAAATTAATAAATACCAGACATGTAATTATTCAACTTCAAGTCAACGCGAACCTTAGACATTCTAAATTATTAGTGTGAAAGAAATGTATAAGTGTCAGAGAACAGAGGACTCAAAGCCACAACTGAAAGATCGACAGAACAGTACCTAAACAACTGAACCATATGGCCTATTTGTTTGTTTGTTTGTATGATGTTTTACGTCACTTTCAGCACTTTCAGCACATTTTAGGCTATATATATATACGACGGTCAATTTTTTGATGGTGGAGGAAGATCACTCACTTATTCCTGGGTAGAACCAGTACCGTACACCTCCCACCATTGATAAGATAATCAACACTTTCCAATGAACAAGTCAATTTTTTTAGGTAATTGGAAAAACAGCCCAAATTTGTTTTTTATTTGTTCATGTGCTTGCATGAACTTTTCCAATAGTAATAAAAGTGAATCTGTAAGACTTAAGTATCCACATTTCATAGAATTTCTAAAAGCTTTTCAGCTCTGTCGACAAAACAGCAAATTCATTATTTTAATATATAATAATCTATATTATAGCCGCAATATAGGAGTATTCAGATGCAGTTGCCTTTATAGAACAAGTCTATATCTAAAAAATAGCACCATTCACATAACCATCGGAGTTGTTCATGCAACTTATTACTAATTCAGTTTAGTTTCTTTCAAGCGGTTTCAACTCGTCTCTATTTTAACAACATCAAAGTGACAACCTTTTTGTTTAAAGTCACCCCTTTTCAACTCTGACATTATTTTTGATCAATTTCAATGATAGCCTTTTGGTGTGAAAGCGGTGCACTTAGGTCTATGTTTGGTGTGCTGTGTTCCTCTTACAATGAATTGCGTCGTTGTTAGGCTAAGCTGACATCACATGGAATTGCAACTACTTCCATGGTTGTGATTGAAGCAGCGAAGTTCAAACATGACAAGTCGAACAAGTGCCCAGTAAGAAAGCTAGACTTAACTAGTAATATTAGATAATTAATTAATAAAGCTCACATGTACTTACTTGCAGCTTCTCTTTAAGTATTTGATGAACTGCTGATACCGTTTAGTTTGCTTATTTCTTCCGTTAGTACCTTCTTCCTTGAATTGCGGCTTCAGCAGGTTTGTGATCATTTTTAGAGTTAAAGGAAACCCATTACTTGGTGTGAACAGATGAACACATGTTGGAAGTTGATGTACAAGCTGTGAAATATAACAATTGTAAGTCATGTTTGGATCAAGTATTGAATGAATGAATGAAATGGGGTTTTACCACAAGAAAGATTATATGGCGCCAAACAGGGATGTGCCAGGCTCATCCTCCATTTTTATATCTAGATAAATTATTGAGCATGAGCCTAGAACCTCACCTGCAGAACTGCAGAGTTGCTGCAAATTCTATTGTAGACATTCCATTTACGATGGAGCCAAGTTTCCACATTTGCATATGCGGTGTCATGAAGAAGACCTTGAATGAGCATGATTGGGTCAAGCAGAACTAGAACAATAGAATGTCCATGAAGGCCTCTACTGAAGATCTATGACAATTCTTCAAAGTTATGCAAAGAAGGTTATATCATTCACGCAACATTGCTAAATCACTCAAAACTAAAACTATCACTGAGGGTGATTAATACCCCCGCAACGCCTCCTACAATTGGAAACATTGTATATAAAGCGACAAATATGACTCATTTAACCCCAGACTTTTATAGTAGCTAATCCTGCCAACAACAGCCAAATTTTACAACAAATGTACACTGTTTTTAAACCTACCGACGGTGTGGTATATATATAACTTACATATTTTGTAAATCCAAACTCTATAGACACAATATAATATTAAACAGCTTTAACCAGCCAGGCCAAACCCCAGAACTGAAACGCTGAATTAAGAGTTACCAATGTTTATAAATGCATATTCAGTATTTTAAGAACCCATGAAAAAATCATGTTTTTAATTGGCACATATACATCATTATATGGCCTGAACACCTGGATAGTTTTGAAAAACTTTTTTTTTTTAATGTGTACTTTTGGCGTTATTTGGCAGGTTAGTGTCTTTAAGCAAGTTTTATAAAGATTGAATAATAAACAATATAAATTTTGGAAATATTTAACAATGAAAGGACCATAACTCCGGCGTTACTGATGGGATCTGGCTGGTAATTGAACTTGAACAAGATGTTCTGCCCATAAACATTGTCACCAATTTTGGAACTGGGTGAAGATTGGATTATAAATACTTTAGTTATTGAGCTGAAACCACAAATTACTTCAATTGTAAACATTCAAAGGGCCATAACTCTCCAGTGACCGGCGGAATCTCCCTGGTTATTGAACTTGACAGAGACACCAAGTTTGGCGAAGATAGATTTAAATAAATACTTTTTAGTTATTGAACAAAAACGAAAAACGGGACAAATCAACCGACGGGCCCAGAGACTCCAGAATACCTATTAAGTACTATATAAAACCTGTTCAGTCTTTTATGCACACATCACTCTAGCACCTTAATAAAAGTTATAAAAGGGCAAAGAAGATGGCCTTTATTGTTCTTTACTCTGCAATAAGCCCTTAACAATGTCAAAATGGAATTCCAGGGCCACAGTTATCAGAAGACAGCATGCTTGGCAGCACAAACACAAACACATTTTGAACTGGATGCCAAAATATGTAAAGTTAATTTCTGAGTCAAACTCTGGCTTCATGAAAATACAGCTGACAAGGGTCATGTAATACTAGTAAGGTATGGTCAATACAAACATAACCCAACCAATAAGATGTGTAGTTGCTATCACCAAAGTAATATAATCTGACAAACACCATTATTGAATAGGAAGTTAATTATTAAATAAAAGTTGTCATCTATCGAAACTCCTTTGTTCAGCGGATCATGTAATGTAATGGATGACAATTCATTGACCTTGCATTTGGTGTCCCATATGGTCATCAACATTTTCTAAGAACTTGTGGCCAAAGTCTCACATGTTTGATTAACACTGTAAATCATGTGGCCTCCATTGTGTAAGGGTGTTCAGAGGTAAGCTAAAATCTAAAAGTGGATGAAAGGGAGTATACTTTACATATAAAATATAGAACTAATACTACCTGAACTATTCCAAGACTGTCCAAACCCCTCTTCAAATCTCTGACAAATGGTCTCGGACTATCATGGAGAAAGACCTCCTCCAATAAATCTGATGACATAATCTGTGGCAGGCGTCCATTTTGAAGAAAACTCAAGGCTGAAATAATTTTATTATAGCATACCTTACTAGAAGTATCAAATTTGTTAGAAAAATTAGCAATACCTGAGTTAAGATACTACTGATATTGAGAAGATGTGCAATGGTTCATGACTGCATGTTCACAATACAGGAATATAGCCTGCCTTTTTCAGCATAATACTGAACTTATTTATTATCGCATGCCTGAGAGTACTTTCTATTGTCCAAAGTCGTATGATATATTCAATACAGGAATACGACAGGTACCGAAATTTCATATAACGCCACACTTTTCAAAAAGTGTGCCGTTATACCAGATATCACCCAAGGGGCCGTGGTTAGCGATAAAACAGTTATAGAATATCCAACTTGGTGTTACACGCATATATCATGAAAATATCTCGGCTAACGCCTCGATATATTTCATGATATATGCTCGTAACACCTCGTTGGACATTCTATCATAAAATGATCTACTGTACACAGTTCAAATTTAAAATACTGTACTCAAAATCAAAAGGGTTCTTCTTCTCACCAAGGAAACCTACCTGTAAAGTTTCATGGTGAATGGTTGTGCCAAACTTAAGATATTGTGAGGAAACCCAATGAGGGACAGACCGGCTGACGGACAGACATATTGACAGATATGGTGCAATCCAATAGTTCCCTAGTTTCGGATCTTTTATGTCTAGTGGATCAAGGTGACACTTCACTGAAACCATATTTCTGCAGTTCTTGTATTGTCAGCCTTACGATGCTGAAGAAAAAGTTAATTCAGACATTGTAAAGTAAACAGTTGACTTACCCATTATTTTACCTATCACCTCATAGTCTTCTGACCATTCCTTTGGTGGATCGAAGTATTCTTCTTTCAGCTTTCGTAAAATGATAGAAAAGAATTCCCTGCGTGGACCTCCATAATCGGCCGCAGTCTGTAAAGTAACAAAATTTATACTTGTTTGTTATTGTTTACTTATCAGTATTTATTTACGTAGAAAAAGGACTGTCATTGGAAAAGTTGCCTCTACCAAAATAGCTAAAACGAAGTTCATCCATGTGGAACTCTGGTTGCCATGGCAGGCAAGAAGAAAAACTTAAAGGCACTAACCCGCCAAATAACGATAAAATTACTCTACAAAATTGTTTATTCAAACCTTATCCAGGTGTTGAGGTCACAAAATAATGTGTATGTGCAGATAAAAAGTATAGTTTTATTCATGGGTTCTTAAAATACCCATGTTTGAATATGCGTAAAATGAATTATGAGTTACCGTTAATTCGATGCTCCAGTTTTGAGGTTTGTCCTAGTTGATTTAATCTGTTTATCATTTTATCTATAGTCTGGATTCTCAAAATATTGGATTATCAAGTTATATATATATATATATCTTGGTCAGAATAAGGTTTAGAAACGGTGTACATATATTGTAAATTCAAAACAATTTCACACAAATGGCCACTGGGTGACCCTCTATCAAAATAGTAAAGACTATCATTTTAGTAAAGGTTCCAAATCAATACCACTTATGGTTTTTGAGAAGTAGTTGCCACAAACTTGTATTTAAGCTGTGGCAGCCATCTTAAATTTCCAGCCAACCTGATTTTTACTTGGGACTAACTGGAAATCAAGCCCAACATTCCTGTAAAGTTTTATGGAAGTCATTTTGGTACAAGTACCAAACCGATACCACTTATGGTTTTACAGAAGTAGTCGCCACAAATTGTATTTAAAATCTAATTTTAGCCATGGCAGCCATCTTGAATTTAAGGCCAACCTCATTTTTACTTAGGACTAACTAGACATTAAGAGCAACATTCCTATATTCCTAAACATTATGATTTATTATGCAACATTTATACCTATTCAACATTATAATCTCATTCAATTTTATCCTAGCCTAAAGAATATATCTTTTTTCCAGCTTATAAAAATGTCATAATGCTCCACAATTACATTTTGTAACATAAATGGAATGATCCCTATTCATAAATATAGCAGGTGTGTGACCAGGCCACAGGTCATGTTATTCAATATCTCCTGAGAATTAGGTTACTGGCCAGTACAAGTAGGCTTGCTCTTGTCTCAGTGGATGTATTTGGAAAATCAGATTCAAAATAAAATCTTAAAATCGTACAATTTGTTTTCATTCTTTTTCTGATAGCCAAAAAAATACAAAGAAGACTTAATCCTTACCCCATTATGAATGTATAATGGACTGTCCTTTCTTTGAACTCGGACCAGTCCATTTATAGTACAAAGGGGTGTTTCAGTCAAATGACTGTTGAGCACCCAGACAGTGTAAACCCTGATCATACTGCAAGATGACGTGCCAGATAAATGAAAATTCTAAAAATTGAAAACAACAAATGTGAAACTGTTTTCCTATTGAGTTACTGTGCTAACATATTTTTTCTATCCTTGACCTCTGTGAACTTGACCTTTGACATAGTGACCCCAAAATCCATAGGGATCTTTGTCTCACCAACTCACCTATGAAATTTGGTGAACATATGGCAGAAGTGATCAAAAGTGATCAAAAGTGATGAACCATTGCTGAGTTATCACGCTAAGAAGAATGCGTCTCCAGACAGACAGACTGCCGACGGACAAGCTGAATCCAGTATACTCCCCTAAACTACCTTGTGGTTGATATAACATGGTTCATACAGAATTATCATTATGAAATTTAAGGACTTTTTAAGGACTTTTAAGGCCCTAATAACCCATTTTTAAGGCCCGGTTTAACTCATAACATTAATCTTACCTTTATCAATTGTATGTTCTACTGTATCTGTTCAAGGCTCTTACTGCACTACTTGCTTTGTATTGATTATACTTGTAAATATTCACAGTTTTCTGACTGTTTCTCATATCGGGGAATTTTTTTTGTCGATTTTTTTTTACTACGTCAGATATTATTCCTCTTGTATATTTAATCGACTGATTATGAAATTCAAGGACCTTTAATGATATTTTTTTCAGAATTTAAGGACTTTTTAAGTCTGGAGTGGATATAAGGACTTTAAAGGCTACTTCTGAAATTTAAGGACTTTTTAAGGCTGTATGAACCTTGTATAAAAACATTCAGCTCCAGTCATGGTAACTCCAGCATTCTACTGGCATGGAAGAGGAATGGGTCACTTACAGACAAGACACAGTAATGGTGAACACTCACATTTACACCTCAAAGTAGAATAAAATATTCTGTTGGAAATACTACACAATAAACAACTGAAATTGCTTTGCTTCAGTGTATATCAGACTTTGCATGTTCAACAAACACTTAGCTCCTGTATTGTAACGTTTCACAGATTTCAAACATGTATATAAACAAAAATAAGATTCAAACCTTCAGTTTTTTAAAATTGTGAGTATCATTACTCATCAATTACTACAAAAACTCATAACTTTTAAAAATCATGAGTATTATATGTGTATGTGGAACAGTTTATTCCATATTTACATGATGACAATTGTTCCAAGCATGTGTCTAATATTTAAGGTCATAACATGTTGCTTGTGTTTTTACTTAACTTCCATTCAATCAGAATAGTTATTTTAAAATGTATTAATGGTTATTCACATCCATTTTGAAAGCATGAACTATTTTTTACCCTGAACGAGTTCCTTGTTACTCATTTATTTTGAATCCGATGAGTAATTACTCATTGTAGTCAAAATTTATCTACAGCTCTGTTAAAGATGTTTAAACAATGTACTAACCTCTCCATAAAACTGTACCTCCAGGGTTGTCCTTAGATTGCTAAGACCCTTGATCTCGTCAAAACTGGTTGAAATTATTTCGTGTCTATTTACCAGGATAAAATTAGTCTCCCCACTAATTGTATCACTTTCGTTTGTCACGTCAAGCGGCCTTCCAGTGACCACTTTGGCCTGGTATATTTTCAGAATCTTGACTGGGTCTGAGATGTTGTTCAGCTGGAAATATGTAGAGCACTCTAACACTATGTCAGTGATGCTATCTGCTACATCTTCCTAAAATGTTCAAAATTCATTTTTAGTCAATTCTCATGTTTATTACAAATACTGAAGGAAATAGGAGTACCGGTATTATATTTTTCATTTAACAAAATTTGCACCAAAATAACCGCAAGGGAAGGGAAATGTACACTTCACTGGCTATAGCATTTCAGGGTCAACAGTTACTGTGCTCAAGACATTAGCAATAAAGGGTAAGGACATGAAATACTGTAAACGCTAAAAAGTTAGCGACGTGGAAATGTTAGCGAATTTAACGTGAGGCAAATGAAATATTTTATAGCCTAAACATTTATAGGTAAATAAAAAATATCTCCATCATAATCTAGTTTTATCTTTATTAATCCGAACATAATTACATAAAACACACACGACGCAAGTTTAAATAAACATAAAAATGTACTAGTACATCATAATCTGTGTACTAGTATATAGAAAAGCACTGGCACGAGATATATACAAAAAATCTAAAAGCATAGACATATTCATGGACACACACAAGAGATACACAAACTACCAGATTGTCTTATTAGTAACAGTCCATTGTCAAATTTAATCGTGTGTTTAATAAGGTATTTTTTCGCAGCATGAGATAATTTCGTAACGTTGTACTTGATTACCATATAATATTGCAATAATAATCTCCTGGGGCATGTTTGTGCTACAGGTATAAAGGGGTATAGAGGTGCAATAATATCTGTTTACAAAACGACAACAATTAGCCTGTACTAGGATAGGTGAATGATTTAACAAAGAGCAAATCTTCTAAATTGCGTTCAAATAATTAACTTTATTCAGTTATTTTGCTCATATACCACTATTGATTTGGGGCTTTTGATTGGTTGAAAAAAGTATAGGACATATAGGGCATATAGTCAGATTGTAAGGTAGATTCTGATTGGATTACATTACCCAAGTCATAGCAAATCCCCATATAACATCAAAATATTAAGATTCCATCATAAAACATGTGGATTTAGGATATTTTGACTGAAATTTGCATTTTCATGGGTACAATTGTCTTGAGATTTTATTTACAAAAAGTAAAATTTCTTTACTGCCATTCTGGGGGTGGCCACCTTCAGCGAAATATTAGAGACTGAAAGCATCAGATTACCCCCAATGTGCTGGTTATTTCTGAGTGTCTCTAAGATAGTTCTTTAAAAAAAGTTAAGTTTTATCTTCCGTTCGGATATAGGAATAGGGGTTGTAGGCCAAAAGGCTATAATGGAGGCCTATGGGAAATACAATATTGGTATATGACCTAAAACAATGAAAAGTGATGTTAATTAAAGGAAAGTGGATAAAACATGGAAATTGATTTTCTCACGACATAGCAAATATTACAAAACAGCTCGGGTAAGGACTTCGCTAAAATTAATGTACGCTAAAAGTTTGAAAAAAGGTTTTCGCTAACTTTTCCACATGCAGAAATATTCACGTTTACAGTATGCTGTTAAATATATAGGTTTTCTCAATTCAGACAGAAAAGCTTTCAACTATACATGCAAATTTTGCATCTTCAAATTCATTTCTCGTCACTATATGTCATGACAAATTAGACAAGAGGACCAACGTGGCCCTGAATTGCTCACCTGAGGATCTTCACAAATATGAAAACTGTAACCCACTCAGAGCCACATTAGACCCCAGGGTCACCATTTGAATTGAATTGGGTTTTAAGGCGCACCAACACATGAAAAGGTTATATGGCGCCTAACAGGCATGAACATGCCAGGCTCATCTTCCATGTACATCGAGATAAAATATGGAAAATGGGCCTAGAACCTTCTCACCCTGAACTGCAGAGTTGCTGCAAATTCTATCGTAGAAACTCCATTTACGCTGGAGCCACGTTTATTGTTTTTCTGCCACTGCTCTTTTGATGCGAGCGAGATAGCACCTGAAACAATGCAGGGATCATGATGAAGACCTTTAATGAACATGAACCAAAAATGATAAAATGAACATGAATTTGGGGGATTCTAACCCTCTGCCTACCCCTCCAAAGGGATCTGCAGTGGCCCTATTCTTTGCCCCGTGACCCACACGGGGCGTCATTTGAACCAACTTCATAGAGAACCATAACCTTATAGTAAGGTATGTGTTGCTTTTTATTCTCATATTCAAGACTATAAGACTATGGCATCAGTGTTTTTTTCTATATTTTGGGAACATAAGCCATACCGTCACAATTGGGAATATTTGTCATAAAATTGAGAAATTTAGCGCTCTTTTTCATAAAATTCAAAAAAATATATAGTAAAGCAGTCCTTTCATAATAGTATCTTTAATTCTATGTATTGTACATCAAGATCAACAAAAGCATTAAAAAGCTTTTGAACCTCTATCATTGGCACACTTTCAACAAGAGGTCAATGACTTTGAAGCTCTACTGATAGGTTTTTGAAAGCTAGATTAGCATTCCTGTGAAGTTTCATCAAAATCTGTCGGGTAGTTTCAGAGGAGTAGTCGCTGCAAGTATTTACTATATAACTCTATGCAAACAAAGATGGCTGCAGCTGCCATGTTTAATGTCGAATCAAAATAATTTTCAACAAGGACCAACATCATGTCATGCTGATCATTTTAGAAAAAGTCCCATATCAATATCACTTATTGTTTTCAAGAAGTAGTCGCTACAAACTTGTTTTTGAAAAAATTTATTTTTAGCTTTGGTGGCCATCTTGGATTTCACGTCAACATGAATTGTTGCTAGGATCAACTAGACTCAATGGGCAACATTTCTGTAAAGTTTCATGAAAATCCATCCAGTAGGTTCATAGGAGTAGTCGCTACAAAAAAACGTTCACGCACAGATGGACGACTGACACCGCACCATGGCATAAGCTCTGCTGATCTTTGATCAGTAGAGCTGAAAAATAGAATAACTAGACAGAGTTGTTTTTGTAACAAAAACATATGTCTCCCCCACCATAATTTATGAACCAACCTTGCTGAAAGTTACACTCTGTACATCGTCTCGATATGGTGAGCATTTGTGCCAAGTTATTTCAAAATCCCTCAAGCGGTTCAAGAGCTATTGCGTGGACACGAAATATAGCGCATATGACCTTCGACCTCTAAGTGTGACCTTGACCTTGAATGGACGTGGCTGGAAGTTGCGCTCTGCACGTCATCTCGATATGGTGAGCATTTGTGCCAGGTTATTTCAAAATCCCTCATGCATTGCAAGAGATATGGAGAGGACACAAAATATAGTGCATATGACCTTCGACCTCTAAGTGTGACCTTGACCTTGGATGTACTTGGGCTGGAAGTTGCGCTCTGCAAGTTGTCTCGATATGGTGAACATTTGTGCCAAGTTATTTCAAAATCCCTTAAGCGGTTCAAGAGATATGGAGAGGACACGAAAAACCTCTAAGTGTGACCTTGAACGGACGTGGCTGGAAGTTACACTATGCATGTCGTCTTGATATGGCGAATATTTGTGCCAAGCTATTTCAAAATCCCTCAAGAGATATGGAGAGGACAAAATATAGTGCACATGACCTTCGACCTCTAGGTGTGACCTTGGACGGACATGGCTGGAAGTTGCGCTCTATATGTCGGCTTGATATGGTGAACATTTGTGGGAAGTTATTTCCAAATCCTGAATGCAGTTCAAGAGATATGGTGGAGACTGGGAATATAGTCCTTTGACCTTCGACCTCTAAGTGTGACCTTGACTTCGAGCAGATGTGGGCTGGCCATTGCGCTCCGCACGTTGTCTCGATATGGTGAACATTTGTGCCAAGTTATTTCAGAATTCCTCAAGAGATACGGAGGACACAAAATATAGTGCATATGACCTTCGACCTCTAAGTGTGAACTTGACCTTGAACAAACTTTAACTACCGGCCGGAATGGCTGCTGGCAGCCATGTTTGACATCCAATCAAAATAACTTTGGTTAGGACCAACTACATGTACATGTCGTGCAGTCATTTCGGTAAAGGTTCCAAATCAATATCACTCAATGTTTTTTTAAGAGTAATTTAATTCCCCTCCTCAAAAAGTATGTATTTTTACCCCCTTTTTTGAGAAAAAACTCCCCTAAAATAAAAATTCTTAGCTGACCATCCATAACATGTCCATCAAGCATGTTCTTGATGTGAATTTAATATTAAAATGAAAGACTGACTCAATACATATAAAAATACTATCTGTCTTCTTTATTTTAACATTGTCAAAATTCCCCTTTTCCCAATTCACGTCAAATTTTTCCTCCTCTAAAGGACCCCGACCCCCTTCCCCCAAAAGTTAAGATTACCCCACCCCTCAAACATGCTAAAAAAGCAATTTTAGCAATATTTCAAATGTCAATAAATAAAAAAGAAATACGAGGGTGCTTCAAAAAGTTCTGTCACTAGGCATATATCCTTTGAACTGGATATTACACTGAGATAAAGTAGTGTATTTATAGTACTACTGGGTTCGCTCTCTTAAATTCCACAACAAAAATGAAAAAATTCCGGTTATTTATACCCCTGAATTATCTCCCCCTACCACACCTTTTGGATACTGGCATCTCTGAAAATGTCCCTGTTACAAAACTTTGTAAAAATTATTTGAATAATTCTATGCTTTTAAAATAGTTTGTACGCCATCTGGTGTTATTCGCCCATAATCCATGAAAATGATTGTCGAGAATTCGGAAAGGTCTTGCTGCAAACCAGATATGAGTGAATGCATATCCCTTAATTTTAGCAGAAATAACCCTGATTTCCTTCATTTTGTTTACGGAAATGTTATAATATCTTTTAAATGTCGTAATTGTTCTCATAGTATTAATATGTTTTCATATTTTTTTACAAATCCTAGTTCTTCAGTGTTTAAATGTCATATTCAACACATTATTGTAGAATTCTGTACAAGGTTTAGTGAAAATACTGATCATCCAAAAACGCTATTTCAGAAGACTGCCCTTCCATTAAATGTCCATTAATCATTAAATTAATTTTACACGTTAGCTTAACATGTTAATTTCTAGGACAATGCCTTTTCATCTACCATGCTTAAATTCTGAATCTTGTAATGCAGAGATATAACTGGTAATGTATGAGAAATTGCAAAGGTCTTCGACAAGTACTTAAAGAGAAACAGGCATTTAAAAAAAGTAGCAAATAACATACCTGAAAAAGCTCAGGACAAAAATGCCTCAGTATGTATAAGTGATGTATATTAAATGTTCCATAACTTTCGTCACACAAAAGATACAGCATTCATTTTACCAAAAATGGAATGGTATTGAAACTCTCTTTCATTTGGTACCAAACATCAACACTCACAACGAGCATTTAATTGTTAAAACGCGTTAGTGACAGAACTTATTGAATGACCCTCGTAATATCCTAAGCATATCAGGGTCATGTCTGCACTCATCATGCTCTTGCATATCAGGAAATGCTAAATTGTACATGTATAGCTTTGCCTACTTTTTGCCTACTTTTTAAAAAGTTATAGTCACCGCAGTCAAATCAGCCATTTTGCTTACTTTTTGGAAGTTTTTGACACTAAGTTTTACGTTTTTCTATTTATAGCCTCCAAAAAAAACAAAGAATGCATATTCCAATACACCAAAATAAACTTAGAAGTACTCAAAAATGTGTGTTCTATCGCCACGCGTCTCGTAACACATTTGTTTGCCCCGTTGCGTCACATCCCGCTGCGTTACATCCCGTTGCGTCACATCCCGTAACACTTTTTTTCCGTTGCGTCGTTTCCCGGGACCCGTTTTTGTAAGTCGCTTTGCGTAACCCATTTTTATTATACCCCACTTTTCTTAAAGGGAAGTGGGGTCTAGTGCGGCTATAAAGGAATCACGTTGTCCGTAACATCGCGTCGCATCCCGTAACAAATGTTTGTTCCATCGCTACGCGTCTCGGAACACATTTGTTTGCCCCGTTGCGTCAGATCCCGTTGCGTTACATCCCGTTGCGTCACATCCCGTAACACTTTTTTTCCGTTGCGTCGTTTCCCGGGACCCGTTTTGTTTCGTTGCGCCCCGTAACACATTTTTGCCACGTCGCGCTACAGTCGTTGGATGGAGTCAGAAGTCACAGACATGCATGCTGTCAGAAGTCGGACGTTGGATGGAGCCTGTCATCCCACTACTGCAAAAATGGTAAGGACAAGATTGATTCATTTTTTAGTAACCATTTGTTTTCTTTTTTACATGAAGCCAAAGACGTGGGATGGAGTCAGAAGTCACAGACGTTGGTTGGAGCCTGTCATCTCAACACTGCAAACCGGTAAGGACAAGATTAATTTATCATGCTCCACTTTCACAAAGTGAAGTGGGGTATATATTGTAATCACCTTGTCTGTAACATAGCCTCGTGTCCCATAACAAATGTTTGTTCCATCGCCACGCGTCTCGTAACACATTTGTTTGCCCCGTTGCGTCAGATCCCGTTGCGTTACATCCCGTTGCGTCACATCCCGTAACACTTTTTTTCCGTTGCGTCGTTTCCCGGGACCCGTTTTGTTTCGTTGCGCCCCGTAACACATTTTTGCCACGTCGCGCTACAGTCGTTGGATGGAGTCAGAAGTCACAGACATTGCATGCTGTCAGAAGTCGGACGTTGGATGGAGCCTGTCATCCCACTACTGCAAAAATGGTCAGGACACGATTGATTCATTTTTTATTAATCACTTGTTTTCTTTTTTACATAAAGTCAAAGACGTTGGATGGAGTCAGAAGGCACAGCAGACATCTGTCCATTGCCAGCCTGTCTTTCAGATTCTAAATCCGTCCATTGTAAAACATATTTGCATTTATTACAGATTTTACTTACGTCTTCACCAGCCTGACCTTTCCAGATTCTTAACCTGTCTTCATTGTAATACGTATTTCCATGTCTTTCAGATTCTACGTACGTTTTCAACAGCATGTCTTCCAGATTCTACATCTGTCAATTGAAATACCTATTCGTCCGTCTTCCAGAATCTACATCTCCAGCCGGTCTTCCGGATTTGTCATCTCTGGGAGCTCCATTTGTAAGTGAGAAAGTGTCAATTCTTACGGATGGCGAAACGTATACATTACCGGTTATACCAAGGAACATGTGGGTGGTCTGCTTCCACCACTGAAAAATCGACTATCATATATAGCCTAATATGTGCTGAACATTAAGTAAAACTCCATTCAACCAAACGGATTCGACATATGTCCATTGAAATACATATTCTCCCGTCTTCCAGATTATATATCCATCTTCACTGTAATACATAGCCAGTCCGTCTTCTGTGAGAATGTGTCAATTCTTACAATGGAGGGAGGTATACAGTAATACTGGTTCTACCCCGTAACACATTTTGCCATGTCGCGTTACAATCGTTGGATGGAGTCAGAAGCCACAGACATTGCGTGATGTCGAAGTCGGACGTTGGATGGAGCCTGTCATCCCACTACTACAAAAATGGTAAGGACAGGATTGATTCATTTTTTATTAACGATTTGTTTTCTTTTTTTACATAAAGTCACAGCAGACATCTGTCTATTGCCAGCCTGTCTTTCAGATTCTAAATCCGTCCATCGTAAAACATATTTGCATTTATTACAGATTTTACTTACGTCTTCACCAGCCTGACCTTTCCAGATTCTAAACCTGTCTTCATTGTAATACGTATTTCCATGTCTTTCAGATTCTACGTACGTTTTCAACAGCATGTCTTCCAGATTCTACATCTGTCAATTGAAATACCTATTCGTCCGTCTTCCAGAATCTACATCTCCAGCCGGTCTTCCGGATTTGTCATCTCTGGGAGCTCCATTTGTAAGTGAGAAAGTGTCAATTCTTACGGATGGCGGAACGTATACATTACCGGTTATACCAAGGAACATGTGGGTGGTCTGCTTCCACCACTGAAAAATCGACTATCATATATAGCCTAATATGTGCTGAACATTAAGTAAAACTCCATTCAACCAAACGGATTCGACATATGTCCATTGAAATACATATTCTCCCGTCTTCCAGATTCTACATCCATCTTCACTGTAATACATATCCAGTCCGTCTTCTGTGAGAATGTGTCAATTCTTACAATGGAGGGAGGTATACAGTAATACTGGTTCTACCCCATAACACATTTTTGCCACGTCGCGTTACAGTCGTTGGATGGAGTCAGAAGCCACAAACATTGCGTGATGTCGAAGTCGGACGTTGGATGGAGCCTGTCATCCCACTACTGCAAAAATGGTAAGGACACGATTGATTCATTTTTTATTAACCACTTGTTTTCTTTTTTACATAAAGTCAAAGACGTTGGATGGAGTCAGAAGTCACAGCAGATATCTGTCCATTGTCAGCCTGTCTTTCAGATTCTACATCCGTCCATTGTAAAACATATTTGCATGTATTACAGATTTTACCTACGTCTTCACCAGCCTGACCTTTCCAGATTCTAAACTTGTCTTCATTGTAATACTTTCAGATTCTACGTACGTTTTCAACAGCATCTCTTCCAGATTCTACATCTGTCAATTGAAATACCTATTCGTCCGTCTTCCGGAATCTACATCTCCAGCCGGTCTTCCGGATTTGTCATCTCTGGGAGCTCCATTTGTAAGTGAGAAAGTGTCAATTCTTACGGATGGCGGAACGTATACATTACCGGTTATACCAAGGAACATGTGGGGGAAATATATAGCCTAATATGTGCTGAACATTAAGTAAAACTCCATTCAACCAACCAGATTCTACATCTGTCCATTGAAATACATATTCTCCGGTCTTCCAGATTCTACATCCATCTTCACTGTAATACATATCCAGTCCGTCTTCTGTGAGAATGTGTCAATTCAGGAAAATGAGGTATACAGTAATACTGGTTCTACCCAGGAAAATGTTGGTTGTCTGCATCCACCGCTAAAAAAACGACTGTCATATATAGCCTAAAATGTGCTGAAAATGACGTAATACACCATTCAGCCAACCAACCAGCCTGTCTTCCAGATTCTACATCCGTCTTTGCTGTATTACATCTCCAGCCTGTCTTCCAGATTATACACCCATCTTCGCTGTAATAAATCTGGATCCAACTCGTCTTCCAGATTATACATCCATCTTCGCTGTCATACATCTCCAACCCGTCTTCCAGATTCTACATCCAGCTAAGCAGAGCTCTAGATAAGCTGCGTATCTGCATAATTTATGCTTACGCAAATAAATGAACTAGACGCAAAAGATTTTGTTCTATAAGAAAAACAAAAACATTTCAGTGCGTATCGAAACATAAATATACAGTGTTTAAAATCGTGCCGATCTACATCTTCCGAATTCATGGTTAGTATCTAGAGCTCTTGCTAAGGGTGTCCGGGTAGCGCACTCTTTCCATCAATGCAACCCGGGTTAGTTGCCCTGTCTCGGTGTTGTTATTGAGAGTCGCCCGCTCGTCGGACACGTGGGTTTTCTCCGGGTACTCCGGTTTCCTCCCACAGCATGACAGCGCGCTGTCATGTTATCCGCGCTGTCCTCAAGAAGCCGGAAGGTTGGTAAATGGTTGTAATATAAAACGTAATTATGCTTTATATAACAACAAGTCCTAGTCACACCTCCTCGTGGTACCAACTGGAAACTATGGATTCTCTAATCAGAAAATCTATAGGCTAAGGTGACGGGTCGCAATTCAAATATACACACTAATTATATTCCAGTTTTCCAAATATATATATACTTAAGCGCAAAAGAAACGCAACTCGGGAATTTCCGCTATATATATATACTGCACACTTAATTCGACATAATATTCCAAAGAAATCCCAATGTGTTTTGTAAAAAAAATATTGCAGTTAATTAGAGAAAGGACACAACTGTGATGTTGTAGACGTTTTAATCAAAGTACACGTTGTAACAAGAAATTCATAAATGTTGAAGTTCCTCTTTGAAAAACTCAGTCAGTTCAGTACTGTTTTAAACGTAAAGAGTTTGCAAAAGTTTGCTCTTATGCTTGAGCCAAACGCGTACTCTGTCAATAATGAAACTTTAAAAGGAATACTATTTGCTGTATTATGTGTTGTTTTAGTTTTTTCTGAAAGGAAAGGTCTTACGTAGCCATGTAACATTCGATTAACATCAGCATATTGGGCATACACTATTTAGCGGAAATTCCTGAGTTGCGTTTCTTTTGCGTTTCAGTATATGTGTTAAAAAATGCACCTTAATATGTTACCCTGTTAACTGAATTTAAAAACTCTCACAACTATATTTTAATTTTTCTCAAATGGTTTATTTTTGAGGAATGTATGGTACGTATCACAGGAAGTTGCATCTGTTGATTACTACCGTCTGTTATTATAATTGCCATAGACCTACAAACAACTCTAAAATAAAATACAGCACATGGCCAATGTTTGTGGGAACTTGACCCATGAACTAGAGGACGGAGCTAGAAAGTGTATGTCAGAATTATCGATTCCTTTAGGTACCCTTTGACTGTCATTCAACCTCTGCAGCATGCTAACTCGCTTGTAACATAGCCTGCAAGATGAACGGCCAGGTACGAGCCCGTATCAGTCATTAATCAGGCAACCTTAGTACAAAAGGACCTGAGGGTTCGAGTTAGAAGGAAACAAAAACAAGATTGCCATGTGTCCTTTAAAATTTACCGTGCTAGAGAGCAATAATGAAGCAAACTGTAGTATATTTAAATAATTCAATAGCCATGACTCTGGTTATGATTTGATATATCTAGTTTTCGAACTTGTCATAACTTTTAATAAGGTAAGAATCCTGCCAAAGACTGTTCAAGATAAGATGAATAATTAAGGAGCTAGAGTGTTCACAAGACACAATAAAGCATTTTTCAATAAATTAAAGGCAGTATATATACAGACGCTCTTGTTAAATTATGCCGTAAAGTTATCGCATTTTAAACGCTCAATTGACAAGGTTTTTTATATATACTGAACAAAAAATGTTTAGCACCACCAGTGAAGTAATTCACTGGCACCACTTTATTAAACATATGAACATTGCTATAATTGTTTGAAGATATTAAATGCTAGGTTAGGATGTGATTTTCTAAATAATTTTGTTATTTTATTATCTTCTAAACGAAGTATCAGAATTACCTCCAATGTATTAAAAACAGCATATTAGACATTGACAAGAATTGTCCCTTAGAACTGTCATTTTTAAAAACCGCTGAAATGTGTTCAACGAAATTTTTAAATTACCTCCCTTTTCATTGAAATGAGAATTATTTTCGAGAAACCAGTAGCCTAGGAATGCCAGGATGAACCAGTCTAGACACGATTCCGGCCAGCAACCATCTTTTATCATGCAGATATGCACTTTTCTGCCTAATAAAGGGGTGACCTATTAAATTTTGCTTTATTAGCCACTGACCAAATCAATGCGGAATCCTTCGGCGTTTATTGTACGTAACGTTATCTGACGTCATGCACGTAACGTTGCCTGACGTCAAAAAACAACAACATGGCGACGTCCTCGATAAGCGTACCATTCTAAGAAATAGGTAATAATAGTAATTCATACAGAAAATATGGATAATCTACATGATAAATAGAATATTATGTCAGTGCCTTTTACTATCAAGTTTATTAGGCTCGGCACGAAAACGAAGAATGGCTCGGCAGAGCCTCTCAATTCTTCGTTTTCTAAGCCTCGCCTAATAAACTTGATAGTAAAAGGCACTGACATAATATTCTATATGTATTCGACGAATCTACATATTGAGTTCCTATCTGTCTAGATATAAGGAATCTTTATCCAAATGCTAAGGAAAATAGGAAATATGTGAAGACCAATGTTTCAACTATTTAAAAAGAGTCGAATTTTTAAACGGAATGTAATATTTATGACCAATAATGGTGGATTTCATTGGACGTTTTGGTGAAGAAATACATATTTTTTTCCGTTCTGATTAACACGCTTAAAACAGTAATATTAAATGGAAAACACGAGTAAGTACTGCTTTACTATAGACTTATAGGTGTTGTAAGTTTGTCTCTGTTCCACATTGCATTTCTAAACATGAATTTCTGGAATAAAATATAACTCAAATTTACTATTAAATAGTCGCTTAGGCCGCCATTTTTTTCGGTTTGTGTTTTTCTACCTGTTAATATATATATGGCTCTTAACTGCGTAAGCATGTCGCATCATAGGATGTTTTTTCTCTGTGAATACTTGCTTTATTTTTTGTGTATTCATCCAAAGTAATAGATCGAATTGTTGTTTATCATACTTTGCGCACAATATGACCTATGTGTGTCGACGTGCCGTAAAACACCATTCATTCATTCATTCATTCATACTTTTATGTCTGAAATTTCAAATTATGACTTAAGTTAAAGGGAATGTATCGACACAGCCAAACATGCTCTTTTATTGAGAGTTCTAGACTTGCGTGTGTCATTGCACTTCATTTTAATCCGAGACTTCTCTGACCCTAAAAGCCTTTTTTAATTTTTTTTAATTTTTTTTGCAGCTCTATAGCCAGATGAAATATCAAAAATCGTAAAAAGGGCTGGTAAGGTCAGAGAAGGCTCGGTTTAACTTCATTTGTGCTATGTTTTCAGTGTAGTGTCTTTGATGACTCCAATCAACAAGTGACTTTGGTTACCATTGGTTACCATTTGATCACCCCATGATTGGCAAGGTCAGGCCTGAAAGTTCATGCTTTATGTGGTGCCACTGAGTTCCGTCGGTGTGTTCTTGGGCAAGGCACGTTCCCTAAGCCTCGGTTGGGGACGTAAACCGGGCGGTCTGTGCATCGGTCTATCCTCCGAGCACGTTAAAGAACCATAAGAATCTATTCGATAATAAAAGTAGGGCAGGTTCCCGGATTCCTATGTATGTTTCCTTCCCCTCTCTCTGGGGCGCCTCTAAATAACCTGTACTGTGTTGATGAGCCATTAAACAACATTCCAAAAATTTATATATATAGAGCATTGATATGTAGGACTGGAATATTGACTTATCAGGTGCTTATTCCTATTGACAATGTGAAAATATGTTTGGGAGTGTCAATTCAGTCTGAATAATACCAAAAAAGGCATTTGCAATAACAAAATGATGGCTTGCCAAGTTGGTTTTCTTCAGGAATCGGAAAATGAAAACAAAAGATGTTTGTTTGTATTCTGTTTTCAGAAGATTGTTGTACATCAAGGTCCGACAAATCTTTAAAATCTGTGGTAGCCCACTGCTACCAGAAACTGAACTTGGTAGCCCGGCATGCACGCGGCGGACTCGCAGCGACTCATTTACATTTTGCTCAGTTGTATGTAAATAGATTTACCCATAAAATTATTTCTATATATATGAGTTTTGACTTTGTTGTTTTACCACTATAAAAATAAAACAAATTATCAATTTCCTTTAAGTAATTTAGAGGCATTTTATAAAGATCTAAATCTAGGCTAAATCTAAATCTAGGCTTTAAAGACCGGATCTCAAAATCTTCAATAACCCTACGGTAGGCCATTTTAAAAGCCAATTAGGCACAGTAGGAGTGGCTTATCCACTGGTCAGTTTGTGCTGTTTGTAAGTTTAAATAAACACATGTGGTATGGTAGAGCAATAAACTTCAGTGTGGTGAAGTCTGTATATCAGAGATAAAGATGAAGAGATAATCATTCTAGGCAATTATCTATTACCTATCAATAAGTGGAATTATATACTTGGGAGTGAGTCCCTATTTAACTCAAATAAAACAAATAATCACAACTTTTTTCCCACAACTAAACTTTTATAGAATTTCTTTTGTATACATTTATAAAGTGTTCACCAGGGTTTGTTCAGGTTACAATACACTATTAATTTTTTTTCCTGCCCTGTTAGTATTTGTAGTAGTATTGTTACCCGCCATATGTCGGCTGAATGAAAATCTCCAGCATCTCAACTCTAGTTGGCTGGTAGAGAGGTCATGACCTCAACTTCATCAACTCAATCACCAGTGGTGGAAAATTTGAATTTTACAACAGTTTTCCAAAAATATTTTTGGGATATAACACTCACAAATGTCAGTGCTTTCAAATTCACAAGGAATATTCATCAATCATTCAAGAACATTTATGCCAAGTTTCAACAAAATGTGTGAGGTAGTAGGTCTATTAACATTTTGAAAAAATCCCCACTGGTGCTTTGCTTGTAGACAGCTTAGAGTGTTCAGTGATAGTAGCCATTTTTCAGTGTACCCAGCAGGGCTTTTTTACCTTATATAACAGAGGCCTGTAAAGGGCCTCTTCCCAACAGAAAATTGGACTGTTTTTTCCCCAGCTGTGGCAGAAATATTTCCCAATCTGAAAACAGCAGACTCTCAGAATTTGAGAAAAAACCTTGAATACTGCAGTGTGTTTTTGGCTGCTAAGTAAATTCCAACTTGGAAAAGTTAATAATTATGGTAAATAATGGATGACAGTATAAATAAAGTATATTAATGTCATATTTACTTAATTTATGAAATCTTGTATTTTTCCCAAAATGAGAAATAAGCGCGTTCTTTTTTCCCAAAATGGTCAGGCCTGGGCCTCTTCCCAATTTTGTGGAAAAAAGCCCTGACCCAGCTTTTATAGTGTGACCCCGGCCTTCAAGGGTTTAACTAAATTTTAAAAAGATTATTTTGAATCGTGTGGGTGCTGAAGCAAAATTATTATTAAATGCCTCTTAATCATTGAAATGAAATGGATAATGTTGTGTTTTTTTTGATGATAGTCATTTGTACTTAAAAGTCGTCATCAAAAATTTGAAAAAAAAATCGACATTAAAATCTACAGTCCAGGTTACATTTTTTCTTACATTTTTACGTTAGCGTTAATAAACAATGAAGCCTCCTTATAAAGTTGTAATAAACACGTGTCTACACGTGCTTAAGTCGACGGCTACACGCGCAAACAAATACATCAGTCTGCGAATTAAACGAATAGTCCGAGACCGAGGCTATAAAAATTTCGTTCGGACTATAAAAAAAACCTAAACTTATAGTCCGAACGGACTATTGATAAATTCTCGGTATTATGTATTGGGTTTTTCGTCGTTTCTAATAATAGATTTTTACGGTTTCTAATAATAGATTGCCCGCAGAGGGATAGCAATTCGTCGAGGTATTGCTTTTAAAGCGCGTGGGAAACCACATTGTCGGCTATGCGCCCAGAGGGGTAATTTTATTGCAATTATCGGGGTATTGATTTTGACTCGTCATTTTATCCAATCAAATAATTTATTTTATTGTGCGCGTGATAGATCTTCGTTTCCAGTAACCTTTACGATCACCGCATAATGACAACGTCGTTCCTGGTATGGAAAAGCAAGGTGAAACATTCAACGATCAAATGTTATACAATTGCAATGGATAGAATTACAAGATCATGGCTTAAAAGACAATGCTTTAAATAAATGCATATTTTACAATAGCATGCCTTACTGCAAATGTAATGAGAAAGATTGCAAAATTAATCAGTATTTATGTAGTATTATTTCGGACTAGAAGAAATCCATTCGGACTACACATTTTTTCACAAAGCATAGTCCAAAGGACTATACTCTGAAAAAGATTTTCGTGCAGACTGATACATGTACAATACTCACAAGACTTTATTTAGTACACGTTGCTAACGGACAGGAGATATGATGACGTAGCGTGTACTGAGTTCATAAAGGAATGAACTACACACGTTTGTGTTACATGTACATAACACACGTTCAAGTCGTTTGTAAACGCGATGTTTTTAACATGGTGGTCAACACTTATTGATAAGCGTACAATGTTTTTGAATTCTGAACAAACCTTTTGCATTAAAAATCAAATTAAGAAAGCGCGTGACATCGTGATAATTTCAAAGTTCACATATAAACAACTTTTCCCCGATAGTTTTTAGCTCTACTGATCAGAGATCAGAAGAGCTTATGTCGTGGTGCGGCGTCCGTCGTCCGTCTGTCCGTCCGTCACTTTACAGGAATGTTGCTCTTAATGTCTAATTGATCCTAGCAAATTTTCAGATCGGCCAGAAATTCAAGATGGCCACCACAGCTAAAAATAGATTTTTAAAAAAGAAGTTTGTAGCGACTACATCTTAACTATAAGTGATATTGATATGGGACTTTTTGTAAAATGATCAGCATGACATGATGGTTATCAGAGTCAAACATTATTTTGATTTGACGTTAAATATGGCTGCCAGTGGCCATCTTTGTTTACATAGAGTTATATAATGAAAACTTTAGCGACTACTCCTCTGAAACTACTTGACAGATTTTCATGAAACTTCACAGGAATGTTGCTCTTGATGTCTAATTGATCCTAGCAAAAGTTCAGGTCGGCCGGAAATTCAAGATGGCCGCCATGCTTAAAAATAAATTTTCAAAAAACAAGTCTGTAGCGACTACTTCCTGAAATCAAAATCAATCAGTAGAGCTTCAAGGTCATTAACCTCTTGTTGTTATTGTTTACCAGGGCCTTCAGTTCAGGAAACAGAAATTTTTATAATTAGTATGGTGCCATGATGCAGCTTTTTTGAAATAGCGTGGTTCAGGATTGTTGTTCGCTTTTTGATTATGTTGGAAATAATTATTGACGAATCAGGGCCTTCCCCAGGATTTTTTTTAAGGGATAGTGGCATTTAATGCACGAGGGTGGGGCAGTGTATCAGCCAGCCAGCCGTGCAGCCGTCTTTTGCACGGCCGTTTTTGAAAAATCGCGGCCAATATTTGAGGGAGTGGGTGGGTTAAAAAAAAAAAAGTTTTTTTTTTTTTTTTTGCTCAACAACACTTCCAAACTCTAACTTTCTCAATATTGTTATGTTTAGTATACATATATAGAAGAAATATGACCTAAAATGTAATTTTTTGGCCTTTATCTGTAAAAATAAATTACCCCAGAGACACGCACTTGTCGCGAATTGGCGCGTAACGCGTGTTAGCAACTTATTTTGCACACCCAGTTCTTCAATTTCTGCCTAATACACTGGGGTGGGGTGGGTGCGGGAGGGGGTCCCCTTTTGCATGTCGATTTTTTTTAATGTTTTGAAGTAAAATATGGGTTTTGGCATACACCTGACACATTTAAAACATCTTTTAAATATATCTACCAGTCTGCCATAGATAGTACATGTATGACCATTTTTTTACTTTTTTTTTTTTTTGGAAAAAGATGATACCTCAACTTTATACATCGTTTCCTTTGCTGTTCTAGAATTTTTTTTATCTTGTAAACACTTCATTTGAAGTTAAGCAGGAGTAATTATGTTATTTTTAAGAGAATAACATTTGAAAAAAAAACACTTGAAAACGCAAGTGGTAAGAAAAACTATTAGCAATCATTATCTGCGGTGACGACTAAATGATCGGTGGTCCAGTTTCGTACGCAACTGCCGTTAGTGTTGTTGTTTACAGAGTGAGAGAGTTTAGGCACGGGGTCTTCCGACTAAAAATGTGGACCAAACTGGTCCAAATTTTTAGACCAGTCGATTTTATGTCGATTTCTCGCACTGGCACTGGAGCCGCAGATATTATAAAAAAACAACAAAAAAATGTTTTTGTGTTTTTTTATATAATATCTGCGGCTCCAGTGCCAGTGATTTCTCGGTACTGTGTTGAGCAATATTAAAATATATACCAATGTTGGACACCTTGAACACTTGGGTATAGGAGGCATGTAGTTAAAGGATGTGCTCTTTTAATTAAAACAATATTCAGCATAGACTGAAATTAGTGAGAATGACATGTATCATATATATGCCAAGTGATTACCCTTGTATGAAGATATGGGTGCTGGACTCAGATGTCTTCCCAACTCATGTAGGACACTTTTGTTCGATTTCAACTGGTATTTAGCGACAAAGCACATGAGCCGGACCCCTGTGGACAATGCCAATACAAAAAACATCGTTAGCAGACGTGTATTTGCACTACCAGGCCAGTACAACCCGTGCTCTGTGCCTCCTGCAGTAAGGATGCAGTTCCATGGTTCCCCTAGGCCACCACAGGCAGGTGGTAATACCTTACACTGGTGGCACTCAAGGCCTTGCTCAGTCATAGTGTCACCAGTCTCATTTATTTACGTCTTTAGGTGCTTTTTAGATCACCTGAGCTGAAGGGATCACTCTGCGATGACCGTCATCCGTCCGTCGTCGTCGTTAACTTTTCTTCAAACGACTTCTCCTCAGAAACCGCTTGGCTAATTTTGACTAAACTTCACATGGATGATCCTTAGATGAATGCGTTTTAGATTTGTTAAAATTAGGTCAGCGCGACATTCAAGATGGCCACCATTACCATATATGGTCGAAATCTTAAAAAATCTTTTCCAGAACTGCAGGACATATTTCAACAGTTTTTCTTTTAAAATGATCGCCAACACCTAGACTATCGAATTTGTTCAAATGAAGTCCCCGGGGCACGGCCATTTTTGACCCCGGGGACTTCATTTGAACAAATTCCGGGAAAAAACTTAAAAAAATCTTCTTCTCTGAAACCACAAGGCACAGAGCTCTTATGTATTATATGTTACATTGTAGCATCAGCTTATGGTCCTCTACTAAGTTTGTTCAAGTGGTCACAGTTTTACATAGACTTGTATAGGGAAAAACTTAAAAAATCTTCTTCTCTGAAACTACAAGAGCCAGAGGTTTAATATTTTGCATTTATTATAAGATTATGGTTCTTTACCAAGTTTGTTGTAATGGTGACCCTGGGGTTACATTTGGCCCCGCCCCAGGGGTCACATGTTTTACATAGACTTGTATAGGGAAAAACTTAAAAAATCTTCTCCGAAACTGCTTCAGAGCCAGATGTTCAATATTTTGCATTTGCAGCTTATAGTCCTCTACCAAGTTTGTTCAAATGGTGACGCTAGGGTTACATTTGACCCCACCCAGGGGTCACATGTTTTACATAGACTTGTATAGGGAAAAACTTAAAAAAATCTTCTTCTCCGAAACTGCTTGAGCCAGATGTTCAATATTTTGCATTTGATATAAGCTTATAGTCCTTTACCAAGTGTGTTAAAATGGTGACCCTGGTGTCAAATTTGGCCCGCCCTGGGAGCCACAGTTTTACATAGACATATAGGAAGAAAATTAAAAATCTTCTTCTCTGAAACTACAAGAGCCAGAGGTTTAATATTTTGCAATTACTATAAGATTATGGTCCTTTATCAAGTTTGTTCAAATGGTGACCCTGGGGTCATATTTGGCCCCGCCCCGGCGGTTACAGTTTTACATAGACTTGTATGGGGAAAAATTTAAAAAATCTTCTTCTCTGAAACCACAAGGCACACAGCTCTCATATATTATATGTTGCACTTGGGTCACATTTGGCCATGCCCCATGAGGTTACACTCTAGCACCTTCATTTTGTCTTTGATCTTTACCAAACTTTGTCCGTGTCTTTATATCAATGTTGGTAAACAACAGAGGCCACATTTCTTGGACAATCTTAACCAAAATTGCACAGATTGTATATGATCATAAGATTTCGAAGAAGTTCGATAATGGACAATTACTCAGGTTATCTATATAAGGCCCTCTTGTTTTACATACGGACGTTTATAGATGCACCCTAGTCGGAGGATATCAAAAAATTGTCTTGCCATTCGTAGACGTGTATTTTATGCACTAATTGTCACCAGTGATCCAGGCAGGCAACATTGCTCTGGGTCATTATACCATCGGTGACCCAGCGGACTACAAGCCTTCTTTTGGGTCACCATGCTGCGAGCCGACTGCCCCTCTGGGTGATTTTACCATCGTTGACCCAGCAGACTGTAAGCCTTGCTTTGGGTCACCATGCTGCAATTGCCCTCGTTGGAAGATGTCAACATAATGCGGTACCAGGGTTGGTTACATCACTTTGCCCTAGGCCACCGGTGACCTCAGGCAGGCGACAATACCTTAGACTGGGTCGTGACCCGGGTG
Organism: Cyrtodaria siliqua; assembly: GCA_037043455.1. Classification (NCBI taxonomy): domain Eukaryota; kingdom Metazoa; phylum Mollusca; class Bivalvia; order Adapedonta; family Hiatellidae; genus Cyrtodaria; species Cyrtodaria siliqua. The sequence goes on from JAWPHD010015937.1 coordinate 48,102, forward strand.
GCACTAAAATTGTGCGGTACCAGGATTGGCTACATATCTGTTATCGGCAGTCGGTTATAATTCACAATCGATCATTGGTTATAATCTGTTGGATACAACCAGCTTATGATCGGTTATAATCTGTTTGCCAATAGTAAGAATTAATACAGCCTTATTTCAGAAAATTATAGCATAGTATTTCCTGGTAATAAACAACAATTTATTATTTTTTCTTTTTATCGCTCATTTATGTATTGCATTAGTTTATTGTTCATCCTACGCTAAAGTTAATGAGCATGATTCATCAGATAATTGTAAATTCAATAGAATTTTGTTTATTTTCATTTCCAAATATAATTTTATACACATTTTCCGATTAATCGATTGTAGACTTTCATAATTGATTTTTATAATCGAATACCCAAGTAGCCTATCATCGGTTACAATCGAATAATCGATACATCACTAGCTACATAACCGTGCCCTAGGCCACAGGTGAACCCAGGCAGGCGGCAAAACCTTACACTGGGTCGTGCCAGCAGTGACCTGGGTGGCACTCAAGGCCTTGCTCAGTCATCATGCCCATGCAGTCTACACATGCTGCGGATCGTGTTGTCCTTCTTGTTCTAGCTGCTTGTTCGTTGGGATGAACCAAATTAAAACTATATACAGGGCTGGAACTCTACATGGGCATCACTCCGGGGATATATGCTGATGGCAAGCAATGCCTGAATGTATCCAGTGAGCTTGAGGAGATGGTCTCTGTAGGTTGGGCATTCCAGTCTGATGGAATGGGGAAGAAAGAGCTGATTTTTTCTTGGAAGAGACAGACCTGACCACGTGTCCATCTGTCATTTGCTTGTAGGTAGATGAACATCATGGTCAGGCGGATGTTGTGGCGGCGGGTCTCTAGGCTTTTCCATTCCATGTCCTCGAGCACAGGGTTCGCACAGGTCTGAAAAAGTCATGGAATTTGGCCTTTGAACTGGAAAACTCATGGAAATCTGTTTTGGTAGTTTTTATCATAGAAAAGTACTAGAATTTCAAAAAAACTCAATTGTCCTGGAATTTCATAAATGTAGAAAAAATAATTAAGAAAGCTAGGTTTTGTAAAAAAACATAAAGGAACACGAAAAAAATAGTTTGTCTTGTTGAAATCGCTACTTCTTTTGGGTACGAATTGGTTGGAGTCCATTACGTGAGAGCGTCTCCGTGGCCGAATGGTTAACGACGTTGCGTGTTCGAGTCCCACAGGGAGCTGAAGAAGTGTCATTTCTTACGGATGGTGGGAGGTGTACAGTACCATTACGTGAGAGCGTCTCTGTGGCCGAATGGTAAACGACGTTGCGTTGTAAACCTTCGCCTCTCACTGCTGCAGGTTCGAATCCCACTGGGAGCTGAGTAAGTGAGGAAGTGTCGATTCTTACGGATGGCGGGAGGTGTACAGTACTGCCCAGGAAAAGTGGGTGGTCCACGTCCACCACAAAAAAATCGACCATCATATTATTATATAACCTTACATGTGTAACAAATGACGTAAAATACAAAAAAAACATTACGTGAGTGGGATTAAATGTCAGTGGATCGTCATTTTTAACACCGGTGCGCATATGCGGCTTACTCTTAGTACCATTATCGTTTTGCGAAATGGGAGAGTCTAAAGTACCGTGTTTTTTTTATTCCATTCTGTTTTGCCCGTGATTTTTTTTTATATTGGGATGACGTCATTGCTTTCTGCGCATAATCGAAGCGATTTTGTTTTCTGCCGATAGATGTAATTAGTTAGATTTATGTGAAACTTTCTAAACCTATAATATATTTCCAGGAGATTTGAATCAGTTTATTGGTAAGTTGATCAGTTTGAACTGGTTCAGAAAAGCCTGGTCTATGAAACTGCTTTGCATATAATTATTTACAACTATGTTTGCTGTTCAAATCATTAAGCACTATGTACATTCTAATGTTTGTGGTATGAAACCCACGAAGACACGATTAAATGATAATCTTAAACGCCGCTGGCAAGACCGTAGACTTGTTTATTTAAGAAGCACGCCACTTGTTGAATTGCAAATTCTCCTGATTTTTATGATAGTTGATTAGATTATCTCATGCCTGTGGCAACAGTACGAAAGCCTATAATGGTGATTGCAATTGAAATATGTCAAACAAGTAAATAATTAATGTTGCGACATTACCATTCGATAAAATGCAAGTTTTGATAAACATGATGTTAGTATCAGTACAAAGTACAAAGTACGGTGATAGTGATGTTACAAATTAATTGTTGTAGTTTATATAATATTTATTCATGTTAACTTTATGATGCATCTTTATAAACAAAGTGTTGGTAAATGTAATATATTTCTTTCAATATTAAAGCAAAGGCTAAATGACAATTATATATACATTTTCATTATTAACAATATCTAGATCAGATAAACATATTCAAACTTACCAGTGTCATCTCATAGGCTGCAAATTGAAGCTGGTATATGGGTTAAAGGGACAAATGGCAATTTTGAAGTCTTTATCTTTAACGAGCGTTATAGATTCCATACCATTTAGGCCTAAAGGTGGCTTACATTTCATGTTTAGTTCAGGAATAAATAAGAACAAAAAAGATGACTGGAAGGCTGATGGTTATAGATGGAGAAATAATGGTAATAAGAAAAAAACTTTAGTGATAGAAAACACAGAATTTGTTATTGTAAAGAATTTTTTCAAATTAACAGATGGCAAAAACGAAGATGATAGATTTCAAAAACATGTTTTTCTTGTTAAAAGCAGTCACGATATTAGTAGCTTCATTTTCATTTTGTATTATGGTGACGAATCTGTGTATGTACCTGCACCCCATAAAAATAGTAAAAAGGATACACCGTTTGTTGCAACCAAAAAATCTGTCATTCAGGCTGTTAAGAAAGAAGGAGACCGTAAACCAGTGCAGGTTCAAAACTCAGGCATGATTCTTTATATAATTTACACGAAATCTATTATCATTTTGAAGGGTATATTTCTGATGTGAAACTCGCGCCTGATGTCTATGTTATAATAGGTTTAAAAGAATCAATAGATGAATTTGACAAATTGTTACAGCTTAAACATGATGAATCTGTTTGCTTGTTTTATGACACTACCTTTGACTTAGGTGACTTCTACGTATCAACTCTTTCTTTCCAACATTTAATGTTTACTGAAAATCCCGTTATCCCAATTGCACATATTATTCATGAAAGAAAATTCCAAAAAATACACGAAACTTTCTTTCAATATATCGAAGAAAAAATACCTAGATTAGGGAAAAAGAACATTCCAATTGTTACCGATAGGAACAGGGGTTAATCAACGCTATACGTAATGTGTTTCCAAATCTAACTAATCTTCTTTGCTGGAATCACATAATCAGAGATGTAAAAGAATGGTTAAGAAGCAAAGTTGAAATAAATGAAAACATATCTGTTTATGCAAAACAAATAAAGAAACTTCTTGAGTGTGGTAGTGAGAAAGAATATGATAACTTACTTACTAATCAAGACTCTGTTGATGATAAAACAATAGGATATAGAAGCATGTGGTCTCAGTTGTTCGTTGAATATTTTGATAAATATATAGATCATTCCATTCGGAAATCAGCGGTTAAATGGGTAGTGGAATCTTTCGATTTGTTCAATCCATTTTCAGGAATCAATAACAATGCTGCAGAGGCTAGCAATGCACGCATTAAACGTCTTTTGGATTTTAAAGAAAGAGATATTGATACTATAGTGTTATATTTTACTACTTTCAAAATATTGATGTGAACAGGATCTTAAAGGGGTTTTGCAACATGGGGGAATTTCATTTGAGAAAACAATATACATATGCAGCTGTAGACCCAGAAGATGTTACTCTTAATAATGTGGTTCATCCTGATGCTTTAATTGATTTGCTTCGCGCTTAACTGGAACTTGAAAAGCAATCTAATATAGAAACTTCATGTTCAGTTAAGATCGAAGCAAATCAATCAGAGGAGAATATTGAATGTGTAGACACAGACACAGATACTGCAACTAAAGCCAGTCGATCAAAAACAATTGCACAAGAGTCTTTAGCAAATAAAGTTCTTCTAGATAAAGGTATAACTCTTGTTCCCGAATTAGGAGGTTTCATGGTTAGGAGTCATGAAAATAGATTATATGCAGTTACTTTATTTCCTATTAGAAACGTGCCAATGACCGTCTGCAACGCGGTGTTATCATGTTATGGCTGCTATGAGGAGTATTGGAATGCCTCTCCATGCCAAAAAGAAGAGAACAATTTATCTAAACTGAGAAAAAGAAGTAGGAAAAACAATGCTAAACGTATGGGTAGAAAAAAACCTAGAATTGGCGATGTAGACGAAAGCGTTATTGTTCCTGCACCAGACTCTATTTTAAGTACAAGTAAATGCACTTATGAGCAGGATTTACAA
>JAWPHD010015938.1:5000-52528 GCA_037043455.1 Cyrtodaria siliqua
TGAAATCCAGGCATCCAAAAAAAAGATGCACTACCGAAGACACAACTATGTCAAGTTCTTCCAAAGATTAAGCTATAACATTAGTGCATAATTCTAGTTCATGAGAAAGTGATGTAAATGTAACAATTAAAATTATCTGCCCTTTGCTTGGATGGTGAAGTTCACATCCACATTGCTTTGTCACGTTGCAATGTACCACTCAAGATACAACTATAGGCAAAGTTTGAAAGGTCTTAGAGCATACAGTTTGTGAAAAAGTGACCTGAACGCAAAAGTTAAAGGTAAAAATTATAAGGTTATCTACCCTTGCTTCGAGAGTCAAAGTCACTTGCACATTTGCTTTGTCACGTTGCGATGTACCTCCCAAGATACAACTATAAGCAAAGTTTGAAAGGTCTTAGAGCATACAGTTAGTGAAAAAGTGACCTGAACGACAAAGTTGAAGGTAAAAATTATAAGGTTATCTGCCCTTGCTTCGAGAGTCAAAGTCACTTGCACATTTGCTTTGTCACGTTGCGATGTACCACCCAAGATACAACTATAAGCAAAGTTTGAAAGGTCTAGTGCATACAGTTTGTGAAAAGGTGACCTAAACGCAAATGTTGAACCTAAAAATTATTAAGTTATCCGCCCTTTGCTTGGATGGTCAAGGTCACTTCCATATTTGCTTTGTCACGTTGCGATGTACCACCAAAGATACAACTATAAGCAAAGTTTGAAAGATATAGTGCATACAGTTTGTGAAAAAAGTGACCTAAACGCAAAAGTTGAACTTAAAATTATTAAGTTATCTGCCCTTTGCTTGGAGGGTCAAGGTCACTTCCACATTTGCTTTGTCACGTTGCCATGTATCAACCAAGATACAACTATAAGCAAAGTTTGAAAGGTATAGTGCATACAGTTTGTGAAAAAGTGACCGAAACGCAAAAGTTGAATCTAAAAATTAGTAAGTTATCTGCCCTTTGCTTGGAGGGTCAAGGTCACTTCCACATTTTCTCTGTCACGTTGCGATGTACCACCCATGATTCAACTATAAGCAAAGTTTGAAAGGTCTAATGCATACAGTTTGTGAGAAAATGACCTAAACGCAAAACGTGAATGTTGACCGCCGCCGCCGGAAAAGCAACACCTATGTCTCTTTTTTTCTTCGAAAAGGCGAGACAAAAAGCAAATCTATAACACAAAGGTCAACAGCTACAACATCTAGCAAACAGTCGCAGCCAAAGAGAAAACGGTGTAAGGTGGTTCAATTACTAAGCAGAAAGTGTCGCTCTAACCTCTCACGGGGTAAATCAACAAATCCGTGCCAGGGCATAATCTCTGACAAACTACGCAGCATTAATAGGCAATATAAATATAACACAAAGATTATTATATATAAATGAATATAGAAACAAAACCTAGAAAGTCACAAAGCAAGCACTCGATGATTTGGCAGAAGTCAGAGCAAAATAGAATAAACCATTAAATGTACGACTAAGCAGGATTAAAGAAAAACAACAAACGTTACTGTCCTTCTAGCAAGGTAGACGTCATCCTATGGTCCCCAATATGCCCGATCACCACGCAATCAAAGAGGTCCTTAACACTTTAGTGACGTCATAACCTCACCTGTTTCTTAATATTCCGCGTTAGTTAAAACGTTTAGTCATGAGTTAAAATGTTAGACCTGTAAACGGATTTCCTGACCGCTTTACAAAATTAATCAGCATTCGTCAGAAAAGGTTACGACCCTTTGGTATTACTACGCACTTCATGCTTGCTGATTGTCCCCTCTACAGTCAGTCACTACGCTTCTCTTTTATCTTATGCGATGCCCGGACAACCTCGTGGGACTCCATAAGTTCACCTTCATAAATTCTGAAACGGAAGATCGGTGCTCTGGTGATACCCTACTGTGCATTTCAGGGTGCCTGAACGTTAAATACGAATCGAGATTTTTTTATTACTTGCTATATGTTTTTAAACCTGATATGTTTAGATAAAATGAAAATAGACGCTCCTGGATCTGTTTACAATATTGCCATCTTCACCAAGCCTAAAACTTATTTTGATCCCCTTGTTTACATTGTAAAACTAAAAACACATGGCTGCGTTATTTTTAGAAATTGTCGGCTTCCCATGTCTGTTTCTAGGGTTCGGATGTACCAGGTAAAACGTAGGTTATGCAGGGTGGTATTGTTGTTCAATGTTCAGCATCTCCAGCAATCGATCATACTTACTCTTTTATGTTGGAATGAAAATGTTTATGTCTAGCAAATAAAGGGTAGGTAAACAGTATACTGCGGTTATATGTTGTTATTTACACCACTATTGGTAAACTGATTTTTTAAGTCACCCTTCCCTAGAAAAATAAAATGGTTCCGCCGTCGCCATTTGGTTTTCGGATTTCAATGAAAGAATGAAGGGTGGGGGTCAAAAGGATTTTTGGCATTTCAAAACTTAGAGGATGGCTACGCGAAGATTACAAAGAGACACGAGTGTCCGTTTTCATTCTATTCAACAATATCAGGTATGAAAACATATAGAAAGTTATAAAAACAAACCTCGGTTCATATTCGACGTTTAAGCACCCTTAAATGCACAGTAGTTTGTTTTTTCTCTTTGACTGCAACTGCTGTGGTTGTTCAGTACAATTCTGGATACATCCCGAGGTGTTTCTAATTATATGTATTATATAGTTCTACAATAATATATACGTTTATCGTTTCTTTATTTCTTGGGATACGGACATTATTGTTAGAGATTTCTTTTTGATGAAATGTACTTTTATTTACACTGGCTTGTCATTTTGAGAGCTGAAGACAGGATAATAGCGAGGTTGTGTACACATGAAATCGATTTAAGCTAACCATATTCCGTATTGCCTACTGACAGTTCCAAGTCGGTAACCCTGTCTTCACCACTCATTGTGTTGGGTATTGTTGTCCTTTTCAATGTACATTTAATTTGCTCCATGTTTGTGGTGCATTGCGGACCTACGGTGTGCTCTGATTTCTATAGGACCATGTTTCTCATTTTAATAGTTTGCATCGACTAGGAAGCAAGCTACATATCTAAAACAAAATCTCAATGCTGCGGTTGACAATGTTAGATCGTAAATCGGAAAAGCCGAGAAACCCCACGTGGCCAAACGGATGGCCATCGCTTCTAACAACGCCAAACGGAGAATCGAATTGGTGATAAGCGAGTGCGATACCTCTGAGCTATTCGCACACTGTGTTAATTTACTGGTGTTATGGCTGCACTGATACTTATTGTGTTGTATACGGAAACTATTCGGCATTAAGTTCCTATACAAATATATTTTTTTTTACAATCACGATAGACACTGACACATCTTCTTAACATGGTAATCAAAAACAAAATACTAGTTGTTGTTTAATTTAATGAACTCTGTCTATTTAACAGCAAGGCGAGTAATTATATACTGTGTTAAGGGATGCTCTATGCTAACTTTAACAAGGCAATATGCACTCAAGTGATATGAAAACGCAACACGGGAATTTCCGCTATATATTGTATGTACAATATGCTGCTTTTAATCGAATGGTACATGGCTACGTATGACCTTTCCTTTTGGAAAAAATACTAATACAACAAATAATACAGCAAATAGTATTCCTTCAATGTTTCATTATTCACAGAGTACGCGTTTGGCTCAATCATGTGAGCAAACTTAGGATGCAACATTTTGCAAACTATTTACGTTAAATACAGTACCGAACTAGCTCAATTTTTCAAAGAGCTACTTCAACATTTATGAAGTTCTTGTTACAAAGTGTAGTGTGATTAAAACGTCTACAACATCACAGTTGTGTCCTTTCTCTAGTTAACTGCAACGTTCTTTTTAAAAAACATCTTGGGATTTCTTTGGAATATTATGTGCAATTAAGTGTGCAGTATATACAATATATAGCGGAAATTCCCGTGTTGCGTTTTCATATCACTTGAGTGTATATCGACATCTATTATATCCACTGTCTTAAATGAAATGCTCAGTTGTCCAAATAAATGCACGTAACCTCCTGAGCGGGATCATTTTTAAACCAATAAATGTTATTCAAAAACAAATGAAATGGACATTAGGTAAACGTAAACTGACAATGTAAAAACAGTTCTAAATATAAAAAGAAACACGTATGTTGCCCTTTATCTTATACGCAGTTTGAAAAATACTGGTCATCAAAATCTAAAAGTGTCGATCATATCAAGGCACTGTATGATCCCAGAGAATATCAATTTAAAATAAAACCGTTTAGCTCAGATTTAGATAAAGGTAACTTGAAATCTCTCTAAAATCACATAAACATTCTCCGTTCCCGCAAACAGAAAGGTAATCTCTTTTATATCCAGTATACAATCCATTGTAAACAGCGATGTAACTCTTAAATTCCATTTGTTGCATGCCAATCACGCTAATCGTTAAATGATTATATAATCGTTAAATGAGTATAACAAGTCTCACTGATGAGAAAAAAATGTGCATACGTAAAAATAACTGTGGTTCATTCCGATCTTTGGATATCGCTAAGCCCGATATTTATAGGTACACTTAATCACCCTTAGTTACTTGTGATCCGCAGGCTTCATTACCTCTGCTCCCAACTAAATTCTATTTTGTTTATTTCGTCCTTTGCTTTCTCGTTTAGGGCGAAGCGTTTTGTTAGAAACTGGGTCCATATGCCGCAGGCCATGGAATGGTATGAAAATACCACGTTGAAGGTTCCATGTTCATCGTCATATGCCTACCATCTTGAAGGATGGTTCAATGGTTCAAAATGTCGTACAATTGACAATTTAATTTAATATTGAGTTCTGCTCAACCCGGGGCTAGAGGGCGTGAACAGTAACTAGCATGGTTCAATACTGTTTATGAACAGTCTCAATCAGACCAAGATTGCATTATCTTTTATATTGATCGTGTTCGGCGATTCCCAAATGTTTTCTTTCATACTCTTTTTGTGACCGTTGTTTTTGTGAATATACTTTTAAACGTGTCTGTTTACACTTAGTTGATAAAACCAAAACTCACAATATCAGTTTAAAGTTTCAGGAAATTTAATAAAGTAAGACATTTTTTGAATTTAATTTGATTCCATTTTTTTGTTAAAATAGACAAATTGAAGAAAGAAATGTTGGCAATACGTTTAATATAAATATAAAGATTTCTAAATTTCTCTTTTTGCTAGGTATACGTTCACATTATAGATAAATATTTGTCTTAAGTTACTGTTAAACAGGGTCGTCCAATATGGAAAGTATGTATTATTTCAGAAGGCAACGAAGAAGAATTTTGCCTTAAAGATACAATACAATATTATAAGAATCTTTCATGGGTATCCGGTGAAGATAGGAAATACTAACACGAGGTATCACTGTTTCTATCGATCGGAACCGAGGTTCCAATTAAAACAGTTATACCGAGGGTTGGAATTTCCCTATCTGAACCGGATAGCCATGATTGATTCTTTTTCTTGCCATCTTGCACTCATTAGCCATTATGCGTTGAGCGAGTGATACTTTTTTTTTATACTTAGTGCGTGCATCGAAATTGTTTGATATTTTATCTACAGTAACATGGACATACATGTATGAATAAAAAAAGTCCGTTTCCAAATAAAAGGATTTAACAATGTGTTAATTAAACCACTCATTAGCCATTACGCGTCGAGCGAGCGAAGCGAGCGAGAACATTTTTTATACTGAGGGCGTGCATCGAAATTGTTTGATATTTTATCTACAGTAACATGGACATACATGTATGAATAAAAAAGTCCGTTTTCAAATAAAAAGGATTTAACAATGTGTTAATTAAACCACTCATTAGCCAGTATGCGCCGAGCGAGAATTTTTTTTATACTGAGGGCGTGCATCGAAATTGTTTGATATTTTATCTACAGTAACATGGACATACATGTATGAATAAAAAAGTCCGTTTTCAAATAAAAAGATTTAACAATGTGTTAATTAAACCACTCGTTAGCCATTATGCGCTACGGTGTTCCGTTAGGACCATCGTACCGTACGATGGCGATGGCACGATGGACCATCGCGTCATCGCCATCGTACCATCGCCATCGTACCATCGCGTCATCGTACCATCGCCATCGTCATCGTACCATCGCCATCGTACCATCGTACCATCGACTTGTAAAGGTCGATGCGCGATGGTACGATGGCCCTAACAGGATACCGTAATACGCCGAGCGAGGGAAGCGAGCGAGAAAATTTTTTATACTGAGGGCGTGCAACGAAATAGTTTGATATTTTATCTACAGTAACATGGACATACATGTATGATCCGCAATTTTTAGGGGGGGTTGGGGCGCACCCGGCTACCCTGGATCCGCTAGTGGTTTTTCACACTATATTATGAACAAAGCAAGTTGAAATATTAGCCTAAAAAATATTTATCCAAAAAATTAAACTTATCTGGATTTCAGACATAAATTTGTGTGGTGGCAGTGATTATAGTCTCGATCATCCAGACCTCTCGCGAGACTTCTCTCAAAGAAGTCCATACGATGGATATAGCGCTCGCAGTCAGCTTGAGTGTGTCTGGATGATAGAGAATACAGTGATTAGTAACACAAAGGGGAAGTAACCATTGCGGGGAGTTTGATCATTTACATTCGGTGCGTTGACGTCGCCAACTACTGACGTGTTTCATGTTTATTTACAACGCAATGACGTCATGCAATTGTCATTGTTGATATCAGCGCGCGACTTTCCCTGCGTAAGATCAGGCCATCAGCCATGTTAAACTCGGATAACCGTATCTGGTAGGCAAGAAAACAATGTGGAAGAGTGGTAGAGCGTTGGACCGAGGATCACAAGGTCGTGGGTTCGATCCCCGCCATGACCATATGTGTTGTGTCCCTGAGCAAGACACATTATCTGCATTTGCTTAACTCTAGTACTGGTTCTACCCAGGAAGATATCGAGAGTGATTAAAAGTTCAGAGAGGTTTCGGTACAATCGATCTAATATAAATAAGTTTTACACAATTTTTTTTTTATATATATCGAGGCATCCAATTCAAATTAAATATCTAAATTTACAAACAGTATTTAAGTAATGAGTTTATGGAATGTTATGTAGTAGTTTAAGGATCAATGCAGTCTCACGTTATTTCCATCCATCTTTTTTTCTTTTTTTGATTAAAGTGGAACCTACAAAGGTTCTATGAGTGGAACCTACATAGGTTCTATGAGTGGAACCTATAGAGATTCTTTGAGTGGAACCTACAGAGATTCTATGAGTGGAACCTACAGAGATTATATGAGTGGAACCTGCAGAGGTTCTATGGTTCAATGACTGGAACCTACAGAGGTTCTATGAGTGGAACCTACATAGGTTCTATGAGTGGAACCTATAGAGATTCTATGAGTGGAACCTACAGAGATTCTATGAGTGGAACCTACAGAGATTATATGAGTGGAACCTGCAGAGGTTCTATGGTTCAATGACTGGAACCTACAGAGGTTCTATGAGTGGAACCTACAAAGTTTCTATGAGTGGAACCTACAGAGGTTTTATAAGTGAAACCTACACAGGTTATATGAGTGGAACCTAAAGAGTTTCTATGAGTGGAACCTACAGATGTTCTATAAGTGGAGCCTACAGAGGTTCTATGAGTGCAACCTAAAAAGTTTCTATGAGTGGAACCTACAGAGGTTTCTATAAGTGAAACCTACACAGGTTCTATATGTGGAACCTACAGAGGTTCTATGAGTGGAATCTAAAGAGTTTCTATGATTGGAACCTACAGATGTTTTATAAGTGTAGCCTACAGAGGTTCTATGAGTGCAACCTAAAGAGTTTCTATGAGTGGAACCTACAGAGGTTCTATGAGTGGAGCCTACAGAGGTTCTATGAGTGGAACCTAAAGAGTTTCTATGAGTGGAACCTACAGAGGTTCTATGAGTGGAGCCTACAGAGGTTCTATGAGTGGAACCTAAAGAGTTTCTATGAGTGGAACCTACAGAGGTTCTATGGGTGTAACCTACAGAGCAGAGGTTCTATGAGTGAAACCTAAAGAGTTTCTATGAGTGGAACCTACAGAGGTTCTATGAGTGGAGCCTACAGAGGTTCTATGAGTGGAACCTACAGAGGTTCTATGATTGTAACCTACAGAGCAGAGGTTCTATGAGTGGAACCTAAAGAGTTTCTATGAGTGGAACCTACAGAGGTTCTATGAGTGGAGCCTACAGAGGTTCTATGAGTGGAGCAAACATAGTTTCTTTGAGTGGAACCTTCAGAGATTATATATAAGTATGGCAGACTAAAAACAACTGTTTATAAATGTTCAACTTATGATGATGTGACCTGGCTGGGATTTCATTAATTTATATCTACTCTTTTCCCATGTCCCAGTTTATTGAATAGGGGGCTAGGAAGGGGGTTAGGAAGGGGGCTAGGAAGGGGGTTAGGAAGGGGGTTAGGGAAGGGGAAAACAAGATAAATGTATTGACGTTTGTTTTGATACCTGCACATTTGTAAAAGTAGATATAAAATTCGAACAGGAAACGGTCAGTGGCAAAAAAGCCGCTGTTTAAACCAGGTTCTAGGGTACACCAAACCTCTCTCTTACCCTATTGTCATCCAATTTAACGGGACAGTGTAAATAAAGATATCCCCGCCAGGTTATAATCTCTAACAAAAAATGCAGCATTATTAGGCAATATAAATAAAACACATAAATGATCATGTATATATAATATAAAAGCCTAGAAAGCCTCAAAGTAAGTACTCAATACTTGGCGGGAGCCAGAGCAACTAGAAAACAAACCGTTAAGGGTACGACTAGACACGATTAAAGACATCAAAGGATTTAGGTAGAGTCATCATAGTCAACATACCTCGAGATTAGAGTGTATCCCAGTATAATGGCTTAGGATCTACACTGATAGTAATTCAAATTTCAAGCAGAATTACGGAAGCCCTGGAGAGACTTATTAGTTATTCAGCTGCTGAAGGCAGCTGACTCTTATATAGCTTTTATAATTGTCTATGGTTAACAGACTGTGACTCATGTAAGTGGCAATAAGCATGCTTTACAACTTGAATTCCTAGAGAACTCGTCTGAAAAACTTGAATGGTATAAACACATACTTTGTAATGTTGAAATATTACCATTTCATTTGCTGAAATGACGTTTTCGTAAACCAGTTTCCTGAAATGTAGCATGTAGTCATTACTATTATATGTATATTAGCGACGAAACATTCACAAGCCTCAATAGTGGTCGAGGCGCTGTGTTAGTGCCCAGGAAGGTAGGGTTCAAGCCTTGTGATTTCCCTTTTTTTTTTCTTTTTTTTTTAATATTCATTGGTTTATATTATTCCTTTACATTTTTCACTTTGATAACGCAATCTTATAATTACACATGGTAACAGTGAACAGTTTATATGTGTTGTAATGTACACTCTAACGCACACGTGAACAATTGTATTTATGTGGTGATGTGTACTTCTAGCACGTCGTATTACAAGGTAATTGTAATCAATATGTAAGGCATGTCAAGGTTTTTGAACCGAAAGAAGCGAGGTCGCTCACATTGATTTAAAATGCTTGGTAGGAAGAACTGATGGTAGAAAACGGGAAGAATGTTAGAAAAAACGTTTGTGGCGTGTTTATGTCCCCGTGACAACATTTATTTTTTTCAATATTGTTTTAACACACGTGACTTGATATATTATTATGTTAACTTCTTGTCTCTTGGCAGCTATTTTACGCTTGCGTAAAACCTTGCTTGTTACTTATTTATTATTACTTATTTATTATTACATATTTATTATTACTTATTTCTTATTACTAATTTCTCGTTACCTATTTGTTAAGGTCTGGTAAATGAAAACATGACGGAGATCTCGTTGATAAGTTATATGTTTGTTTTAGCATACTGACCATCTATCTTATACTTTCAAAGCTGTAATGCATTTAGAATGTGTTCTGCTCTTCACGGGTGAAGCATTGGAGGGACTTATTAGTTATGACGTATTTCTTATTACTTATTTATTTCTTAAATAACTTATCAACGAGATATCCGCCATGTTTTCATTAACCATACCTTAACAAATAGGTATAAGAAATAAGTAATAAGAAATAAGAAATAAGTAATAACAAATAAGTAATAACAAATAAATAATAACTAATAAGTCATAACTAATATGTCACTCCAGGGCTTCACCCGTACGTGAAGAACATAACACATTCTAAGTGAATTACAGCTTTCAAAGTATAAGATAGATTGCCAATGACCGTTCCAAGGCGGTACCCTGATGTCAATCCTTTCATGTTTTAAGTGTCCAGTTTTTAATTTCTAATTAATTCTAATTTCTAATTAATTATTAATCATGTATGTTTTATTTGTTTTGAATGCGTGTTTTGGTTTACTGCGTTTTAGGATGCTGCATGTCCTGTTCGGCTTGCGTATCTAATGTGTTCGCCTTGCTTTACTTGAGCAAGTGTGGTTCCGGGGGCCCCGTTTGGTCCGGGGCAAAGAATAGGGCCACCGCAGATCCCGTTGGAGGGGTAGGCAGAGGAGTAGAACTCCCCCAAATTCATGTTCATTTTATCGTTTTTGTTCATGCTCATTAAAGGTCTTCATCATGACCCCTGCATTGTTTCAGGTGCCATCTCGCTCAAATCACTAGAGCAGTGGCAGAAAAACAATAAATGTGGGTCCAGCGTAAATGGAGTTTCTACAATAGAATTTGCAGCAACTCTGCAGTTCTGCAGGTGAGAAGGTTCTAGGCCCATTCTCCATATTTTATCTCGATGTACATGGAGAATGAGCCTATCATGTTCAATCCTGTTAGGCGCCATATAACCTTTCATGTGTTGGTGCGCCTTAAAACCCAAATTCAATTCAACACACTTGCTTGACTTGAGCAAGTGCTTGTAAATGAGCCAGCCCTGAAATTCAACCGAGGCAAATCCCTTCCTAGATGGGTCTGAGGACATGTACCCTTGAAAAAACGTGTTGATTTCTGCACGTAATTTGTTACATTTTAGCACATTCCCGGACCAGATTGTCAGTTTTAAATTAGACAAATATGTTCAAGTATATTTTATTGATTTTATTTGACATACAATTAGATTGCAGTTACCTCGATATGCCTCAGCGTAGTTACGGGCATGCCATCATGTATCACAACAACGAAAACTCGTAAAATATCTGCATGAAGCAGAACAATATCTGCTGCAACTAAACTTGTATATTTATCTAAGCGTATTAGGAAACCGGGTATGGAAGTCTCATTGAGATATAGAATAACTCTTATTATTTTATAATTTATCTGATCGATATACCTGTCCCAGATAGTGTATCGAAATGTTAGCGCAAACTTATTACATCTGCACTGAACCTACTATTACGATTTTGCACTGTACTTTAGAGTATACGCAACTGCGATAACAATCGGTCTGTGCAATGCAACACCCAGTTATTACCCTTCAAATGAAATGTCCTCTAATCCCACTGGGAGCTTGACTTGAAAGTGAGAAATTCGCGAATTTGTTTTGTTTGTTTTATTTTGAGCCGTTGACGGCACGTTTAATCTTTTAATCTCCCCGACAATAGGTGGAGCAAAAGTCGGGGAGCACCATCCCTTACCACACGTTACGATATTTTCACATATGTACGTGTAATATTCATATGAAATAATATGTTGGCTTAATAAAATTAATACAGAAAAGATACATGAAATGTACAGTTGATATAGGGAACATATGATATGATATATATTGTCGATTCTTGCGGATGGCGAAAGGTATACCGTACTGGTTCTACCCAGGACTAAGTTGGTGGTTTGCCTCCACAACACAACACTCAAAATATACCGTCATACATAGCCTAAACATTTACTTGTAAATAACATTCAAACATTCAAACTTTCTAGAAATAAACCATTTCGAATCCCACGTAATTCCTTTGTTTGATTTGGAAGTTTAACCTGTTTTTCTATAGAATATATAACACAAATGTGTTTGTATCCTGTCCCAAATAGTGTATGTACTTTACAGTATACGCAACTGCGATAACAATCGATCTGTACAATGAAACACCCAGTTATCTCCCTTCAGGTGTGCGCAAATAAAATGTGCTCTCTCTCTCTCTCTACTTTTTAAAAGTGAGAAAGTGACGATTCTTACGGATGACGGGAGATATACAGAACTGGTTCTACCCAGGATTACGTGAGTGATTTGCCTCCACAACACCAAACATCGACCGTCATACATAGCCTAAAAGTTTAACCTGCTTTTCTATAGAATATATAATACAAATGTAAGGTATACGCAACTGCGATAACAATCGATCAGTACAATAAAACACATATTAGTAGTTATCTCCCTTCATGTGTACGCAAAATGAAATGTCCTCTCTCTAATCCCAATGGGAGCTCGACTTTAAGTGAGAAAGTGACGATTCTTACGGATGGCGGGTGGTTCTACCCAGGATTACGTGAGTGATTTTCCCCCACAACACCAAATATCGACCGTCATACATAGCCTAAACATGTACTAAAAATGGTGTTTAACACCTTTCCAACATTCAAACCTCTTGAAAAAAACTAGTCCGTTTCCCTTCCTGGTTTTAAACCAACAATGAGAAAAATAGTCCTATACAAGTCACAGCACTCAAAAGCAATGTCGCACTGTCCCACAAACAAAGAGTAAATTAATGAAAATGAGAATACACAACACAAAGAAGGGTGAAGATAGGGTTACCTACTTGGAACGGTCAGTAGGCAGTACTAGTATGGCCCACTGGTTAGCTTTAATCGATTTTAAATTAAACAACCTCGCTAGTGTCTCGTCTTCAGCGCTCAAATTTTATCCTAGATAGTAATTCCGAAATGGTATTTCTTTGGTGACTGAACAGCTCATATTTTACATTCTTCTTGCTACTCCAAGAATAGTGATAATTAATCAGTATGTATTTTGTAATTGTTAAAATATGGGATACAAAACGTATTCCTTTGAACTGTATTATACCGGAATTGTTGCAAGAGTTTGATAACATATGTATAATACCCGTCATGCTAGAGATAATATTTTTAATACAATATGAAGCAAATGTAGATGTATTTTAAATAATGCAAGACTACATTCTACTCAAAATGATGACATTCACAGGTCATGCCTATTGATTAATTCTGATCACATATTTATAACATGTGTATTTATTATTCAAGGAAACACTCTAGAAAAAAATGTAAACATGTTAAACTGGTAGTTGCATGTAAAACCATTATATAAATATCTCATCCCATGGAGGGTGATAGAACATATTGTCAACCCGAGATTGGTAATGTCCACCGAGGCTTTAGCCGAGGTGGACATTACCACATCGAGGGTTGACAATATGTTCTATCACCCTCCATGGGATGTGATATTTATTTTATTATACCAAACATCAAAATTCATTTAATCAGCAATTATTTTTTATTAACAACAATAAAGAACTTGAAACAAATTTTCAAGATTTAATGTTTCATGCCATGAAACATTACCATGAAACATTACCAATTGTTGACTGATCGGTAATGCACGAGATAATGATCGGTATGCACGAGATAATGTTTCATGCCATGAAACATTACCATGAAACATTACCAATTGTTGACTGATCGGGAATGGGGAAATTACATAGAGAATTTTGAGTGAGGTATAATAATAAGGTTTATTTGAGGTCTAATGTTTACCTCCTTTAAATGCAATGACAAAAGGATTACACATAAGGGGGCATAGTCCATAAATATCAGTATTTTCTCAAAATGCTGACTCTGGAGGAGGGATAATAAATTACGTTCATTGGAATATTAAGCTCGAAAGCCTCAGTTCTATAGATCGGGTACATTGTAACTGTTGGTAAGGAAGACAATCTGTGCGATTTGTTTTAATTACAGAAGTAATTACAGTTTTCTTTTGCATTTTGGTTTACTTTATTTACCAATTCTGTTATAATAATCGCCGTTTGCAAACTTCATACACAGAGGTTGTGAGAGGGCGTGAGAGGGCGTGAGAGGTGTTGCAAATATATTACCACTCATGAACAGACGCAATACAACCGAATGTGCTACTTTCTCTGTTGTTTGTGTGTGTTGCCTTCGAGGGGTCCTTTTTAAAAAGACAAAGTCCGTAAGTAAGCAGATATTGAGCATAGCCAAATAACTGTCTGATTTTTATTCAGTGAATTGTATACATGAAAACATAGACCCAGATAAGCCTGTAGTAATACATTCGTGAGTTTGGGGAAAAAAATAAGTTTTTATTTATTATTTGTAAAACATGTGGGATCCTAGGTAACACTTTTAGGAAATGTAAACATTTTTTTTGTATAACGTTTTCATAAATATATAGAGAATATTAAACTGCTGGGATCCATTATAGGAAAATCCTTCACGAGATTATAGGCGTGTGGTTCTTTTCACGAACAAGCTAAAGCGAGTGAGTGAAAAAAACAACACACGCCTACCACCGAGAGAAGGATTTCCATATAATCGATCACAACAGTTAAATAATCTATTTATTACATTTTTAATCAGATTATGTATGATTTTAATTAGGATAATAATAAATACTTACCTAATACAGGTACGTATTTATTATTTCGATTCAAACACAACAATAACCCCATTGTTTACGCTATTGTGGGGGCACTATATATTATCTTTTAAGGTCAAGGTAATCAGGCTGCTATGTTTACAGGCTGTTCCATTGGGCGCCCCGGTATGCAAAGTTCTGCGCTAAATACACTAGTAGACACGTGACAAACAATTAAGTCATTGCTTACGTCATATAGCTTGCGCTGTATGACGTCAAACGTTCTCAGCTTGTTCAAGATGCTTATTAATGTTATATGTACTGCTGCATATGATGGGTTTATATCGAGGGTGTGCAAGGTTTGGGAGCATGGCAAGTTTGTTGTAATTAACATTTCATTAAAATTACTGTTGAGTTTGTCTTCGTGACGTATATTTACCAAGTGACGTCATGTAACGTGGCGCTTCCAACGAATGAAATATACGCGGGGAATTAATGGAACAGCTGTATGTTATCGTAGAATAACATTCAGTTGTCTCTCTTATTTGTGTATATGAAAGACTGCTCAGGTCGTGTTAGAACCAGAATTATTCGCTTTATTTAGCGTCATAACTCAGCGTCACAGTTAGTTTTTTTGTGTTCGGGGTTAGTTATTAATATTTAGCGATTATGAATATTCTTTCACTGAGAAATCCCAATCTTTCATCCACAGAAATGTAATAAAATAGGATTATTACTAGAGTAACGTGTTCTGGACGTTTGTATCACCTCGAGTAGGTAAAAGAAAGATCAAGTATCTCACGAGAGGCGGAGCCTCGAGTGTGATCCTTGATCTGGCATTTACCTACGAGAGGTGATACATAAACTTCCAGAACACGTTACTCTTATAATGATCCTTTTATTATATACTGTACCTCCTACAAATAATTAAAAAATAGAATATTTACATTTCTGTTGCATACGTTTGCAATAAAGAAGACTTATAAATGTTTCAAGGCTTATTTTCAATAAAGCGCAGAAGGAAAATGGCCGTATCTTAATATATTTGGGGATGTAGCTACAGCTTACAAGTTAAAGTTCATTGGTGTGACGTACTTATTTTGTTTGTTTGACGTAACGTCGTCTTGACCTTCTCGTGCAAATTGGTGTAAATGCGTGCATTTTTAGGAATATCCAGGTTCTATTTTAAGTAGGATAGTGATACGGAATCTATTTTTAGTAGCATACTGATACAGATTTAGAAAACCTCTAGAGGTGATACAGGTTTTTTGTATTCCACTGTAAGAAAATAAAGGTATTATGTATATAGTTATTGATAGGTATATAATAAATTTATTTATCACATAACATGCGGTGTGGGAGTGTAATAACACCATTCAATAGGCCTATTTTCGACATTCCACTAGTGGTATAACAAAACGTTAATGACGGCATGGACGTCACGTTAATGTACGTGTTAAAGCGACATGCAAAATGCAATAAAAGTCGATATGTCAGTTATGTGGTAAATAGAATCTAACATTCGTTCTCATTATTGAATTTATTAAACTCGTTAGCAAAAAGGATATAATGGTCGGCAAGAGCCTCGCATTATATCATTTTACCAACTCGTTTAATAAATTCAATAATGAATGAGTACTCATGTAAGATCCTCTGTATATATAATATCGTTTATTCAGAATTTCCAATAGGCCATGACACCTGTGAGGATACAACATGATATACATAATTACAATTGATACAACAAATGGTGCAGTGATTACATGTAAAATGTGTACAAATAAATACCACACACGCACGCAAGCACGCACACACACACACACACACACACACACACACACGTACTCCAGTACAATTATTTATTTTTTTGTCATGTCAGTGTTATATACTCAGAACAATAGTTATCGTAGTATTTGTGTGGAGGTGACATATATGTCAATCATAATTTAGTATTACTGATGAAAATATTCCAAACATTTTGACTATTAATACAATTAACTGGATTAAGATGCATTTGGAATTATTATTGTTGTTTCACATTTCATATAAGTCATGTAAACTTGAAACTTTTCATTGGAGGTTGTGTTTAACTGAATATTTCATTTTTCCTTATCTCAAAAGCTTTAAAAACGAAAACACTAAGGCATTTAATAATTTTTTCGTTTAGACTTTGCATAAGTGCTAAAAATTTAAACATACTTGGCCTTTTCCAATAATAGTTCTTTATATATGCTTGTCTTATCTGATTATATAAACTGCATTCAATAACAAAATGATATTCATCTTCTAATTTACCACATTTGGTACATTTACGTTCATTTAAAGGTATACTATATGGTTTATGCCATCTTCCAGCTTCTATTTGTAAGTTGTGAGATGAGAGTCTTAACCTAGATAGTGCAATTCTATATTTTTCTACATTAACCATATACAAGTACGATTTCAAAACAAAATTATCAAAAATTAAAGTATAAGTATTCGCTCTGCTTGAGTTCCGAAGACGAGAATGTAGGTTTTGAATGAAACAATTATTTAATCTTTGTTTTACATTATACAAAAACAAAGCGTTATCTCCAACACCTTTGGATAACCAAGCGTAATGAAAACCAAGAGAAGATAACAATTGTTTTAATAACGTTACCCAGTTCTTTTTATTTGGATGCAGGTCAGCATCACTTTTCATCATATTATAAACCAGTTTTACAAATTTATTTTCACCAGACGAAATTATTTTTAACCAATATTTGACAATGTTAAAATACCTCTGTGTGACAAGATTTTTTCTTCCTAATTCTCCATAGATGAAATCATTTTGTGTACTCTCTTTCGATATTTAAAGCCGAAGTAAAACCCCAAACTTCGGATCCATAGTTTAGTATCGGGCTTACAAGTTTATCAAATAAATAAAGTTTGTGTTTGACCGATATATTTGTGAATCTATATAGATATTTATTTAATTTAAAAATAGCCTTCAATGCTTGGCCTGCTAAAGTAATCTGTGTTCGTTGAACGATCCGCCTTGTGTGAATACAATCCCAAGATAACAAAAAGATTTAACTATTTCAATTTCAATTCCTTCATACAAAAATGTTAAACTCCTAGGTAATACCCCCGCTTTCCGAAAAAACATTACTTTTGTTTTTTTAGTATTTACGTTTAATTTCCAACGTTTGCAGTAATTTGCTAAAATATCAAAACCCTTTTGTAACCCATTTGGCGTTTCAGAAAAGATCACTATGTCGTCAGCATACAGTAATATAAACATTTTCATAGTGCTAATATCAATTCCTTCAAAACCGTTATTTACAAAGTCTTCTTCTAAATCATTTAAAAACATTGAAAATAAAAACGGCGATAAACACTCACCTTGACGAACCCCCTAATGTACATGTAAATTCATCACTCAAACAGTTGTTATATTTTATCCTTGATTTTATTGAGTTATACATTGATTTTATAATGTCAAGTATTTTGCCCCTTACACCTAATTTGATAAGTTTAAATCATAGATTTTCACGAACGACATAGTCGAATGCCTTTGTGAAATCAACAAACCCGCAATATAATTGTTTACCAGTGTTAATCATATGCGTTATAACTCCGTGCAGTACAAACATATTGTCAACCGTACTCATATGTTTACGGAAACCAGCCTAAGCCTCAATATACACATTATACGTTTCAGCCCAATCATTTAACCTGTTATTTAGCACACGTGTGAATAACTTACCCAAAGTACTCAGTAAAGTAATGCCACGATAGTTTCCAGGATCGTTAAGGTTACCTTTCTTGTGTAAAGGAATGATATAACCCTCAGACCACATGTCAGGAAAATGTCCAGATTTAAATATTTTATTAAATAATAATTTTAAGATTGGAGTCAGTGTATTTTTACCGTGTATAAAAAATTCGTTTAATAATTATCAGGTCCTCCCGATTTTCCATTCTTTAATTGACTTATAGCACATAAAATATGGGCGTCGGTAATCTCATAATTAAGCTCATCAAACATAATTTGTAATTCACCTCCAATATACATTTCATTAAAATATAAAACGTCTTCATCCGGTTGGAAAAATGGATCATTTGGATTATTTATACTTTTATAATATGTCTCAAACGTTGATATGTTTACAGTGGACGTTTTTAAACATGCGAGACCTTTAAGCATATTCCAATAGACTTTGGCATTTTTATAACGATTATATTCTAATTTACGTGTTTGATCATTGTCAAACTGAAATTTATGTTTCCTTATCGTAGATTTATAAATTGATCTTGATTTAACCAACTCTATTCTATTTTCATCATTTTTGTTATCTCTATATTTATTCAGATTTAAATTAAAACATCTTCTTTTGTCTGCGCATTCTTCATTAAACCATGGATTACAATCTTTAATATCACTTTCATATATATTATATACACACACATATAGTACAGAACGACTACGTCATATGTGTTACATTGTCTACCGTATCTAGTGGGTTATCCACATCACGTGAGTGTGCATTATTCACTTCATTCAACCATCCGAGAATCCGGTTGGTTTTGTGTGAATCGCAGAAGTTGGTCACGTGTTTTCCTTCTGAATCTGTTTGATTGGGAAGCTTAACCTGTTCTTCCGGTGACTGTTTGATATCGTACTTATTCAAGTGTAAATTGTTGGTGGTAATATGGCTGTATTTTGTATATAATGATGCAAGTGGTTTCGGTCTGAATATCTTGGCACCTCCGGTCCTATTTTCGGAGATTATTTCTTCTGAAAAGGACTCGAAACTTTCTAATGATGACCTAGAAATCTCCGTATCTAATGCAGTTTTAGAATGTAACACATTGTATGCACCATTTGTTTCACCATTAACTGTTTTATTTGCATTGTTTTTACATTCAAACTCTGATATAATATCAAAAGCCCCTTTATCATTATGTGAAGCTTTTTCGATGTCAAATTCATCCCAATCTGTGTATCTCTGAACACCAGATTTGCATCTAGGCCTCCGGAGTTTTTCCCCAGTATTTTGCCGTGCTTCCGTATCCAACACATTTGTATCCACATTTCTGTTTAATCTAGCACTTTCCGCCAAACGTAGCCTTTTTACAAAAGCATTGATCTGGAGCTTAATGTGTGATTCACCCCCATTTAAAGTCACCATTGCGGCGTTATTGTTATTCATTTTGTTACGGTACTCACTGAAATTAGCCGTGCCAAGCACGCGAGTATGCATACTTTTGTTGAACTCCAACCGTTTAACGTTTCTAGGTATTTCGCTACCTGCTGGTATATTTATGAGTTGCCCATTTGAAGGTTTGGGCAGTCCGTTGAATTTAACCCGTTTTTCCGCAGTTCGGGACCTGTCAGTTGAGCCGTGTGGTCGACCTTTTCCTGTTCCTGTACTGATAAGGTTTAGTTTACCGTGCGCACTTCTCGATGTGAATTCGCCGCTACGTCCAGCGTCATTATTAGTTTCGGCGTTTTTTTTGTTTTTCAGTATGCTTTTAACTTGCTTTCTCTCACCCATCAACAATGTGTTCGTATATGTTGATGACTTTACCGAAATTTCCGGTTTAATGCAAATACCATTTGCCCGCGGCGTGTTTTGTCTGTTAACATAAATATTGTCCCCTGCATATGGTGATTTCCAAAATGTCGTACCGGTTGACGCGACGTGTGAACGAGAGGGTACGATGGAACTGTTATTTCCTTGAAAACGGTTGACGAATAAATTCTCCGGGTTGACGCTCTGGCCAAGATCCCTGGGTGCGCCAAATGTGTACTTCAGCATTTTGGATCATCTAAACATGTTACCTATAATAAATAAATAACAAACTGAAGCACAGTCTGTAGAGCATGTTTGTCTGCAAAATAGTTTCAGTCGAAAATATATTTAAAAAACTGCTAACCGAATACATACTTTATATGAATAAATACTGAAAAGGGGATCCCTTGAAAGTAACAAACACAAACAAGAGATACAAGTAGCAGACTGGGTTTTATTGAGTCTGTTCATGAGAGGTAATGTAAATTGCAACACCTCTCACGCCTCCTAGCACCGGCTTAAGCGACATTCTGCTTTAAAGACACAAAGATTGAGCTTGATGGTACCAAATGACCAGTAAGTAATAACACTACTGATTTGTAGTCGGGGTGACATTTTACGATCGCCACACAGCACGAAACAAACGCTAGTGTGAATGTCAATAAATACTGAAATGGGGACAGACTCGGTTCTATTGAGTCTTTATCATTTTCATTGATCGTGCATGAACCTGATACGGTAGATCCTATGTGAAACATACAGGGCTAAGCAGGTAAACTGCATGCCCTATATTTGCAACACTTGGGCGACTAGTTGGTTGAATAATGTTTTACGTTATTTTCAGCACAATTTAGGCTATACGTATGACGGTCGATTTTTAGTGTTGAACCAGACCACCTACTTTTCCCTGGGTAGACCTAGTACCGTATACCTCCCGCATCCGTAAGAATCGACACTTGTTCACGTACAAGCCGCGTTCCGAGTGGGATCAAAACCAGCAGGATGAGAGGCAAGATGGTTCCCTGTGGGATTCAAACCCGCAGCGATGAGAGGCGAGATGGTTCCCAGTGGGATTCAAACCCGCAGCGATGAGAGGCGAAATGGTTCCCTGTGGGATTCAAACCAGCAGCAATGAGAGGCACGATGGTTCCCTGTGGGATTCAAACCCGCAGCGATGATAGGCGAGATGGTTCCCAGTGGGATTCAAACCCGCGGCGAGATGGTTCCCAGTGGGATCCAAACCCGCAGCGATGAGAGGCGAGATGGTTCCCAGTGGGATTCAAACCCGCAGCGATGAGAGGCGAGAGGTTCCAAACTCAGTGTCTTTACTATCCCGGCCACGGATAGTGTTCGAAAGACATTTGACAAAAATGTTGTTGTTGTTGTTGTTTCAAACACATTTTAAGGTTTTTTCATTCAAGTTGTGAGTTTTTAAATTTGTTTTTATTATATTAATGATTGCAAAATGCATTACATTATAAACTTATGCTAAAATAAATATCTGACGGTTACAACATTCCGAAACAGATTGATTAGATGTCAAAGTTTCACCAAAAACAATGATAAAAAAAGAATTATATATAAGCTATGGAGTGAACACATCGGTGTTTGGTTAGAATATACAACAAAAAACCTCCATTGCAAAGACGATAATGATGATGATGATGATGATGATGAGAAAGAAAGAAAGAAAGAAAGAAAGAAAGAAAGAAGAAAGAAAGAAGAAAGAAAGAAGAAAGAAAGAAAGAAAGAAAGAAAGAAAGAGAAAGAAAGAAAGAAAGAAAGAATGAAAGAAAGAAAGAAAGAAAGAAAGAAAGAAAGATAGAAAGAAAGAAAGAAAGAAAGAAAGAAAGAAAGA
This sequence comes from Cyrtodaria siliqua, assembly GCA_037043455.1. NCBI lineage: Eukaryota > Metazoa > Mollusca > Bivalvia > Adapedonta > Hiatellidae > Cyrtodaria > Cyrtodaria siliqua. The sequence continues at coordinate 26,955 of JAWPHD010015938.1, forward strand.
AAGAAAGAATGAATGGATGAATGAATGAATGAATGAATGAATGAATGAATGAATGAATGAATGAATGAATGAATGAATGAGTAAAACGGAAAATGACAAACAATGTAATGCAAGTGAAACTAAATACTATATATTTATCACAAAAACAAATATGCTTGCTACGGAAATATAGCTAAATTAGAGAGAAAGAAAAGTGTAAATAATATTGCGATAATATATTTCCACATACCCTCTACATGACGAGAACAAGCTGTGAATGCAATGCTGTATAAAATTAAAAGTCCAGATAAAGTTCTTACTGCAGATTTATCTCTAGAAAACAAAATAAATGTATGACTTAACACAGTTTTTCAAGTGGCATTTGTCTAATTTGTATTTGTATAATTGCAACAAGAGAAGGCTCGGACATATAACAATTTCCTATTGTTCAGGGCGCTTGTTTCATCCAACGGTTTAGTGGTAAATAACCATTAGCTTGTTTTCGCCATGTAGATGGTAGGTGGAAATACCTTTTCACAATATTATTTATACTTCTCTTCTTTCTCTATTTACCTATATTACCATTGTAAGAATATTATTTAGATCCGAGTTGAATTTTGTCTTAAAAGTCCAAAAAACCTTTGGCTGAAACAAGCGGCCGAAATAATATATGCAGTAAATAGTCATAGAACATTAAGAGTTCGTGTATTAGAATATTCAAAATACTTTAATATACTAAATTAAACATAAATATGCTGAAGGGTGTATAAAAGGTTTGTAGGCACGAACATTTGGTACCCAATGGAAACATGTACTTGTCTCTTGTTTGAGTTGATCGCTTCCAAGGCATACCGTTTCATGATGATGATGATGGCGATTAGAAATATAATGACGATGATGAAGATGACGGCGGAGATTGTGGTGGTGGTGGTGGTGGTGACAAGGAGGAGGAGGAGGACGGGGAGGAGTAAAGGACAAAGGACAAGACCGAGGAAGAAAACATGAACTGTTATTGGGAAGAACATTTCTCTTTTACAATTTCGAGTGGAGTACTCTTAGATTCTGATTATGCAATGTTTTACACTGGAGCCTCTATACACACTCCATAAACTCGTTCAATTCCACTTGAAATGCCAAAATCTCTATCTTTCTTAACAAAACATCTACTATCTCCTACATAAGTGTTCGATGTGCTGATAGCTTTATGTTTTGTTGTAATTATCCCCCACTTAGATCAGTATACCCTGATAAACCTTGAGTAATTATTCAAACAACCAACTCTGTACAACTACTAACAACTTTGTAACTACTGCAGTATAAGTTCATGGATTTTTAGATAAATTAAACTTTTTTTCCAATACATAATGTTTGAGAAAGCGTTAAGCTTGTCATTCAATGCAGCTTAATTGTGCTTAGACAGGCAAAACAAATATACAAGGACGCGGCGTTTATCTTTGTAAACACATTGACATGCCCTAGTTTTAAATTATTGTAAAACGATCGTTACGGGCACATCTTTAAACCCTAAGTGGTGATTTACACAAAAGTGTACAATTTTAATAAAAACTTCAAAGATCAAGTATTCTGTTGCGTGTATATAAGGAATGAGGTTTGAACGATTGGGGCACCATAAAAATCACCCCCAGTATTTTCAAAGTATGCTTTAAGGAGAGGAACTCCATAAAAAAATCGTTCGTTCCATTCATATTAACTATTTCATGTACCACTATATATGTTATAAAAATGCTGAAATGAAACATGGTTGTTGTTTCATTATATTTGCCTTTATATGTATAGATAAACACATCATGCTATTTAATTATATATACGTTTCTTTTCTTTTTTTAATATAAGTATGATGTTACCTTTATAATTACATGCTAAGTATGTAAATATATATATACATAATGTATTAAAACAAAGAATCACAAAACCAGTATGTTGTTTTCCCAAAGGGAATAATCATTTACTCAAAACGAAAAAACACATACCATAGATTTAATTAGAATTTTGAACTGTCATCTTGTATTCAGAGTTAATAACAACAAAGCAACGTGGGTTGCAGAATTAATACTTTCTGATATGTCTTTCTGAGTTAATTGCAGGGGAAATAACTTCCAAAACATGTTAAAGTTAATATAGGCAAGCTGTGTGTTATGTAAATATAATTTATTAAGACGGCTTTATTGAACGAGAATGTATTTCATAAAAAAAAGAGACATGTATGTATGTTACCAATATGCTTCTTTATTCAGTCCAGGTAATGCACGATATTAACTGAAGTGTTCAATGTTAACACGTGCTAAACATGTGCAATGTTGTTTTCTTTTATAACTTTACATTCAGATCTCAAAACATTGCATACATAATAAAATCTATAAAATATAATATTTGAGCAAATGTATGCTTACCTCTGCATGTACATCACTCCCTCTACGGTATGCCGGGTATTCTAGCATAACATGAACATCACTCCCTCCACGGTATGCCGGGTATGCTAGCATAACATGTACATTACTCCCTTAAATGATTACACATAACGTTTTATATAAATGCTTATCTAAAACGTATATTTGTTATAGTGGTTTCTAATCAAAAAGTAACTTTCTTTTTTATTCAATATATATTGTACTTTGGACCACTTCCGTGTGTTAAAAAGAAAATTAAGTTGTATATATTAAGGATAATACAGATTTAAAACCTCCCATATGGCTATCGTATAAATAACACTTCTTTATGCACTCATAACTTGTGTATAACAGTATATACTCCGTAAAAAGAAATTGACAAAGGGTAATAATTGGTTTTTAGAATAAATCATATTGTATGGATTTTTTTAGCCTATATAGATATGTCTTTTTAATCAGACACAGTTCATTAATATTCATTTACAAGTCAATTATAATGACCAACACATAGACTTTTTAGTCAGTAAGGGTTACCCGAAAATTGTGCAAAAAGTCAACCGGATACATGTATATGGCAAGTAATCGATATTTCACCATTTACATGTACCCGGTTAGTTACATGTACATTTACTTTCCGCACAACTCTCATAATTATATGACCTGACATCTGCTAAAAATTACGTAAAAAAAAATTGGCCAACCATTCTTAACTTTAAAAGCCTTTTTGTCAGAAAATCCATAGAGTATTACCATAGACATCATGCATAGACATAGATACCAGATTGATGTCTATGGTATTACTTATTTGATAGCCAATTATTATCTTTTTTCCATTTAGTTTTTACCGAGTCACATGACTTGTAATATTTGTTCCGACAGTAACTTATATAGCTACACATTTGTTATTTTAAATTTACTCTTTGTAAACTAATGTAAAGATTTACAATAACCAAGTATTGAGGACGCACTTAAAGTCTGTTTGACAATTATAATAGTAGTAATAATAATAATAGTTAAGACTGGGAATAATGTGTCAAAGAATGTGTATATATTATGTAGTTTTAAAATCTACCGATTGCGCTTAAGCCTAATATATACATAAACATAACAACGATAGAAACGTACTTTGTGCGTTTACATATATCAAAAAGTCACACGTAGCCCGATAATTATTTGTTGCAACAGTCACTTATAAAGATTGAGTTTTGCAAGAGAAGAGACATTTTTTTCTTCTTCAGGTGAACACTATAAGAATCTGTCATGGGTATCCGGTGAAGATCGGGAATTCCAACACCGGTATAATTATTTTATCGGAAACGAGGCTCTGCCGAGGTTCTGATAAAAAAACAATTATATCGAGGGTTGGAATTTCCCTATCTGACCCGGATACCATGATTGATTATTTTTCTTGCATATATATCATTTATATTCTGCCCGTTGACGTGGCTTTATTTACACAATGACGTCATGCAACTATGGAAGCGCATTAACGCAAAAAAGCCAGACATGTATAGTGTACACATGTACATTTGTAAACCAACACATGTCAACTCCAGCCTTGTATAATGTTCCCATGTATCCGTGTAACGGTGTGGGTGTGGAGGGAGGGGGAGTGGGGAGAGAAAGAAACACGTTTTCATGGGATATGTTATATGCAATTACATTATTTGTATTATTATTATATCTACAATTAGGCCATATTGACCCGGCCTATATATCATTTTGAGGAAATAAATAAAAAATGCAATAAAAACTGAAGCCGGAGGGATGGGAGAGAGCGTGTTAAGGGTCAACATTCTTCTTTTTACTTTACAATGTAGATCTTTGTCGAATGTTAATTATCAAATTGGTCAAACAAATTGTCTTCAAATACCACACATTTAGCTATGTAATGTTGCGTTTTGGCGTATCTGACAGAACGTCAGATACGCCAAAACGCAACATTACAAAGCTAAATTAAAGAAAAAACGGACCCCCGAGTTTGTCCCTGGAGTAAAGTTTATCCCGAATGTCCAAATAAACTTCGTTTTGGGTTGTTTCGGTTAATTAGCTCCATTTTGGTCGGTAATTAGTGTCAACTTCCGGATTTTTCTTTCAGAAATTGTATTTCGTGCAAAGTCATAAGAAATGACCATCTAAATTCTCTTTTTCAGACAGTAAATAGCACAACTTCTTTATAAAACGGCACCAACTAGCATAGCATTATTTAATTGTACATGGAGAGTCCATGAAGGATTTAATTTGCAACTATCATTAGTTTTCGCGATGGGTATCTATTGGGTAACACGCCCATAATTTGATGTTTTCATGAAGATGTGTATTTTTTGAAGCCAAAAAATCAACACTGTGATCACATCACTGAAGGTTTGTAGAAAACAACTGAGAGCTTAACTATCTTTAGTAGATGAATAGGGAGCTAATGTGTGAAATTTATATCTATTTATTTTCAGAGGTGGGTGACTGGATGTGTCCAATCAGACCAAACTCGTATGTGATCACCATGGTGAGACTTGGTATTTCCTGCAGATGGTTGCCTGGGAGACTTCGAAGGCGTGCCACGAGTGTTGTGGGCTGGTGGGGAACTCTGTACAGAACACTTTGTTACAACTACTTCACCACATGGCTTATTGTGTTTGAAACAATGCTAGAGCCAATGTTCTGGTTTGTGGATAGATTTGCAAGATATTTGGGACCAGTGAGTTTACTTTTTGAATTTCTGTTATATGTATGGAAATGTTATCAAGGGCATTTTATGATACAGTTTATTTTAAAGTATGACATTTGTTAAGAGAAAATAAAAATCCAATCATTGAAGTTAATTTTACTGGATGTTTATTGGAATGATCTTGAACTACTTATCTTTTTTAGTCAATTTCTCCCACAAAAAACTATCTCTATCTCTATCTATGGATACTGCATCACCCTCTTTCGAAGATTATGTGCAGGTGCGCGTCTGTGCGGTTGTGAGTAATGTAAAATATGATAAAAGAAAGAGTAAAATAAGGTGAAGGTGAAATAAAGATGAAAGTGTTATGTATGTTAAAAGTTCGATGAAGATCAAAGTGATATTTAAAAGATAAAAGACAGCGTTTTAATTTATGGCATTTGGTGGCTAACAGAGCAAACTGCCGGCTTGAACGAATCTAAGCTAGGCAGCATGGCAATGCTAGTCGGCAGGCTGTTCCATTGTACCACAGCAAGCGGAAAGAATGAATATTTGTAATAGTCAACGCGTGTGTGTATTTGACGAAAAGCTAATGGATGTGACAGTCTAGATAGTCTCAAGGGATGCTGGACATATGACGGCATTTGGATGGCAACTAGCCCATGGATGATTTTGAAAAATAGGCAAAGTCGGGCGTCGGAACGTCTGTCCTCGAGAGAGCGCCATTTCAGGTTGTTTAGCATAGTTGTGACACTGGATTGATAGGAGTAATCATTGTGTACCCACCTTGCGGCTCTTCTTTGCACCATCTCCAACTTGTCTATATTGTGTTTCGTATATGGGCTCCACACTGGGGAGGAGTACTCTATCACTGGGCGGACTAGTGCTTTGTATGCGGTAGCTCTTATACCTGGGTTTTTGCTTCTGATGTTTCGCTTTATGAAACCCAGAGTTCTGTTTCCAGATGTACTTGCCTTCTGAATATGGTTGTTCCAGGTAAGATCGCTGCTGATGTTGACACCAAGGTATTTGGCACTGCTGACTGTTTCCAGTAATTGACCATGTAGTATGTATGTTGATGGGATAGGAGTTTTTGACCGTGTAATTTGAATAAGAATACACTTACCTGGGTTAAACTCCATATCCCATTCATCTTCCCAAAGAGAGAGTTTGTTGAGGTCTTGCTGCAAAAGTTGAGCATCTTTTAAACTAGAAACAGCCAGATACACTGCAGTGTCATCTGCGAATAGTCTTACTTTGGACTTTATGTTATCAGGTAGATCATTTATGTAGATCAGGAATAGGATCGGACCTAGTACTGAGCCTTGGGGTACACCTGAAGTAACTGGTACCGGGTCTGATTCTTCATTTTCAATTATTACCTGCTGCAATCTGTTTGATAGAAAAGCTTTGATCCATTGCAAGGTATCGCTTCTGATTCCATATTGATGGAGTTTGAGCAAAAGTTTTTCGTGATTTACCTTATCAAAAGCCTTGCTAAAGTCAAGCAAAATGAGGTCTGTTTGGTGCCCATCTGCTGCGTTTCGTAGCAGGTCCTCAACCAGCATAATCAGCTGTGTCTCGCATGACCGTTTAGAGCGGAACCCATGCTGCAAGTCATACAGTATGTTGTGTTTGTCCAGGTGTGTCACAACGTTCGAGGCAATGATATGCTCTAGAACTTTGCATAAAATGCAGGTTAAAGAAATAGGCCGATAGTTAGCAGCATCGCTTTTCTCACCTTTTTTAAAAAGGGGACAAACATTTGCACTGTTCCAGTCTTTTGGGACTCTTCCGGAGTCGATAGATTGTTGAAAAATTACCTGAATAATGGGGGCTATCTGGTCACGGAGCTGCTGTAGCACCAGGGGCTTTATATTATCTGGACCGGCTGCTTTGTGGGGTTTCAAGTCTTTCAGCAGCTTTACAATTCCATTCACAGAGAGAATGATATTTGGCATTATTGGGTGCTGATTCCTGTCTTGCTCTGGAACAGAAGTGGCTGGTAGCTTACCTTGGACAGTATAGTCTTGTACGGCCATCCCAGACAACTGTTGGAGTCGAAGGGGGCTTTTTGGGGTAAACACAGAGTTGAACTGTTGGTTCAAGATGTTTGCCTTTCCTGTGTTGTCTGTACACAGTAAACCATCTTTCAAAAGAGGGGATATTCCTGTGGAGTCTTGTTTGGAGTTCTTGAGTAAGGAGAAAATTTCTTGGAAGTAAAGGATGACTTACTATTTTCTGGATCCTCGCTATATGAAAGTCCAAGAATAGAGTCAATGTAGGCATCATGGGCTTCTTTCAGTTTACATTTCACTGCATGTTTAACATCCAAGAAAGCTTGTCTATCCTTTGGTGTTCTGTACCTTTTATATTTCTGGAATAAGCTGTCCCGCTTTCTTATAACTCTTTTTATATCCTGAGTCATCCAGGGGAGTGAGGGTTTACTGTTGATGGTCTTTTGGGGTACATAAGTTGAAATACCTGTTTGAATGGCCAGCTTAAATTCAACCCATAACTTGTTTACAGATTTTTCTTCATAACTTACCATGAACTCCTCTTTGAAATCAGCCATGTGCTGTTCAAAGCCTTCCCAATCCGCTTTTTTGTACATGGACATAATTCTAGGTTTTTGTTTGTTTACATGGGGCCTGATGTTCACCTCTGAGTAGACAATGTCAATGTCACTACTATGCTATACTGGTTGTGTACCAGTTATCGTCATTCACCAGATTTCGTCATTATCAATAAAACGCTCTATGTTGTAATTATTTTTCGACCCCACTTTACAAATCACTACACACTATCATCAGACGATTGGAGAGGAAAAAATAGTTTAGAAATGTTAACATACACTCTCAAGCCAACTCGTTTACCTATATAAATACCGTTATAAACAAAACACAATCGGGGGAATCACACGCTAATGCGCATGCGCAGGAAAATTTCCTTTTAAAATAGCTGACCTTTTACGTCGAACCATTGAATCAAGTTGATATGCCCAAAAAACTAAAAGCATGTGCTAAAAACATTTTCAGCCAAGGGAGACAAATAGTTCACGTCAATCAATCAGTTATTTCCCTTTAAATTAGTGAAGTAAATTACATCCGATACCTACAGTTGAAAAACCATTTTAAATTGTAGATATAGCTTTTTTCTAGATATTTTTTTTGTGTATTCATATGCGATGGTATATTTATGTTTCAATTAATAACTACACACGTTTTCATCATCCCAAACATGGATTATTCGGTATTAAACTGAACATGACGATAACTATTACATTCAGTTCAAACGACCGGCCCAGTTCAGTCTATATTTAGTAACGGTCACATGACACTTGTTACTGAAAATAGGAACAATGTAAACACAGAATATTTACGGCAAAAGGGTAAGCTTCTCTACCGGCAAAAATATTTATGAGATGACTAGTTTTGATTCAGATATATTAAAGAAACAACATAAAAATGACGATATCTGGTATACAGCCAGTACAGTTTGCAAAATTCACACACACTTACCTTCATCAATATGACAATAATAATTTTATCTTCCTGCTAATTGGACTAGCCTTGCCCAACTTCATTTTTTTAGTCAATATCTCAAACACTAACTGCAATACAGCTTTGAAATACACACAAGGGCCTTCAGGAAATTAATGGTTTATGATGGCTTCTACAACATTATGAACAGTGTGAACAATAATATAATACTATAAAGCAATGTTTCAATACACACACTCTTGTCACAAAAAATCAGAATTAAATGTAAATACATGCTTTTATGCACTTCATTTTTAGCTGAATTGCATGGGAAATCTAGGCTTATAGTTTGGTGATATCGGTCAGTCCGCACTACATCTGTTTTTCTGTCTGTCCATTAAGCGTTTTGACATTTTGGTTAAACATTTTGGTGGAAGTTTTTGTTTTTCCTCATTTCTCAAAAATAAATTGTCGGAAATCATCGAAACTTGACACACATGTTCATTATCATTACACAATGTTATTTGACAAGAATCATAAATCTGTCATATATTTTGTCCGAATTATTCCCGCTTTTTACTTAGGCTTTTCAGTTAAAATGTTGAATGTGCAATACGACATCCGCACCACTGTTGGTGCTTCACTTGTAATCAATATGTGTATGTAAGTGATGTTTTTTATTTGTCTAATTATTCACACTAATTAAATATATTTATTACATTTCTATGGGTGAAATATCAGGATTTCTCAGTGAAAGAATAAACATAATCGCTAAATATTAATAACTAACTCTGAATACGAAAATAACTAACTGATGTTGAGTTATGACGCCAATAAAGGGTTGCTGATGTCTACGTCATCCATCGATAACGTTCAATAAAGCGAATAATATACCGGTAGGTAAAATTTATACATAAATTGATTTAAAATGTAATAAATAGATCATTTAACTGCTGGGTTCGATTATAGGGATCTCCTTCACTCGATTGTAGATGTGTTTTGTCTTTTCACTCACTCGCATACACTCGTTTGTGAAAAGAACCACAAGTCTACCATCTCATGTAGGATCGATCCAAGCAGTTAAATAATCCCTATATAATGTACCAGTACATCTTCTAAAATTTAGAGACAGTATTTATTTAGAATCATTAGGCTTGAAGCTTGTTTTAAAATATATACCGGTATACAATAATGTGATATTACATATTTATTTGGTGTAACACAAATGATATCATCTCCTTTACCATGTTTACAAAATATGTTCTATTTATTTATTCCAGCTATTTGTGACCTTGGTGGTTGTCATGACAACATCCGTGGTGACCATCTTCTATGTTTGTCTCTTGCCCCATGTGTATGACCTGAGTATAGGCTGGACAATTTTTCACCTGCTATTTGGCCACTGGCTACTGGTCAATATTGTATTCCACTATGTGATGGCCGCATTCACACAGCCTGGTACCCCGCCTCAGCAGGTTTGTATTGCCTTCTTGTTTGAGATAACAATCTAGTGATAAAAGTGAAACTTAAGATCAGTTTTTTTTATTCCCCCACCACCTAATGTTGAGGGGCATATAGCGTTAGCCATGTCTGTCTGTCCGTTCCAAAGGGTTGTGTGTGTTTCTCCTCCCACAGTTTTCACTTGTTTTGAAACTTTACAGAATGCTTTCCTTTGATGTCATGATGTACATGTTGATTCAGTGTCAAAATCAGCCTTGTATTACCGGAGTTATGGCCCTTTTTTCTTCGAATTTTAGGTTAAAATATGCAAGATATGCATATCGATTCTGCATCAAAAGGGACCTTGTATTACGGGAGTTGTGGCTCACTTTTCTTCAAATTTTACAATTTCCGCGGATTGTTTTCAGATGGGGCATCCGTGTCCCATGGACACATTTCTAGTTCTGATGCTGATCACCAGCAATTGAAAAAATACATTTAAATCATCAGAATCATTACATGGTCCGAGTATTAACTTTTACATCCAATCCCTTCTTTTTGTCGAATTATCCATTATAAAATCCTGCTAATATAAGCTTTACCATCGATTAATGGAATTAAGGCGGGACCACATAATGGTACAAAGTTTCTTGTCTTGTTGTTTTACCAAATAATGCATTGCCGCCTAAACTGTCACCTAAATATAAATAATGATCTCTCTCTACAATTTACACTTAGTTGGGTATTAAAGGAACTAACCCTACAAATAATGGCAAAATTACACTGCAAATTTAAACCATTTTAAAACTCTATCCAGACATGCCAGATGTTTAGGTCATATAATAAGGTTTATGCGCCAATTGAAAGTATAGGGTTATTTACGGGTTCTGTAAAACTTTTCATCGCATTTAATCATCTCTCCTCCTGCGCTATATTTGTAGATGCTTAATTGATTCGGAATTGTGCATTAATCAGAAGTTTATTTTAAGCATTGTATTTATCAGTTGTTTAATATTTTAAGCTAAAACTATGTCACATGTCTTTTAATATGAGTGGAAATAGATACAAGTCTTTCATTCATGCAAATATATGGTATTGCATTGAAACTAGGCTGTGTTTAAGTCACACTAAGCAGTGAAGAATGTTGTTTTGAAAAAGTCATGAAATAGAAAGTAGAGATTTTAACTTTTAACCTAAGAAAATAGAATACTACACGTACAACAACCATTTTGTTTTAGGTCATGTCTCATTCTTTTTGTTTTTACCTAAATTTTCATTTCTGTAGCTGCTAGTTTATATGATATTTTGTCATATGTGCACTGTCGATCAACAAAGTCAATGGGCAGTGGAGGTGTCAGACTTGTACAAGAGACATTTCCGGTGACATTTCATTGTATCAAGTTTATGATTTTTTGAGCTGTATGAATTTTGTGTCCATTTTATACATAGAGGATCTTAAACGAGTTCCCATTTCATATAAGATTTATGAAACGAGTTATGAATTATTTTATTTTAACGAGCCTTTTATATGGAATGGGAACGAGTTTAAGATCCTTTTTATCACATAACATTGCAAACAAATTAGTAAAAATTAATTCAGATGGACATGGAACCGCCAAGACGTCAGACACACTTTAGCGCCAAAACGTCATAAAATATGTAACTTTTTAGCAAACCAACAACAATGTTTTGTAGCTCTGGGTGAATTTGTAATAAATAAAATAGTTTCAGTTAATAAACTTGAGTAGTGTTTAACTCAACCAATCAAAATCGTTCCAGGTTGTATTACACGTGTGTCATACAATAGAATATTAAATGGGTGTTCGACACTGCTAACAAGGGACGTTATGTGATAAATGTTGATAATGTTTATTTCTGTTAATTTTTTTACTGTTTAAAGTCCCCATCCTGCCATCAACAGGCACATTTTACAACAGCTGTTCACCGTTTCTAAACCTACTGATGACAATGAGTATATATATAACTTACATATTTTGAGAATCCAAACTCTATAGACACAGTATAAACGGCTTTAACCAGCCAGACCAAACCCCAGAACAAGAGCGACGATTTAAGAGTTACCAACTCGTAAGTCATTTTAAGCATATTCAATCATGGGTATTTTAAGAACCTGTGAATACACCCATACTTTTAATCGGCACATATACATTATTATATGATCTGAATACTTGGACAGAGTTTTGAATAACGATATTGTAGTGCAATTTTGCCGTTATTTGGCAGGTTAATTTCTTTAATGTATTATTCCCGATACAGGATGTTCCAGAGATTGTGTCTATCTGTAAGAAGTGTATCGCGCCAAAACCACCACGGACACACCACTGCACTGTATGTGGCAAGTGTATACTCAAGATGGATCACCATTGTCGTATCCTTTTGTCTCAGGTCACAATTGCCTTGATCTATTTTAGCTCAATTTCTTAGACACCATTAACACAGTCTTCAAATTCCCTGCCTAGAAGCATGCATTTGTTTGTTTGTATGATGTTTTTCGTCAGTGGGATTTGAACCCGCAGTGGTGAGAGGCGAAGGTTTACAACACAACATCGTTAACCATTCGGCCACGGAGACGCTAGAAACATCAATACCAAATAAAGGTCACCAATGCCTGACCTCGACTGACTTAATTAATTTATTCTGCAAATATTTATTCAGACATTCTTTTCAGCAACTCTTTGATGTGTACTGCAAATCAATGTGAAATATAGGTACAATATTTCAAACCAGGCTATACAGTTAATGTTATCAGAAAAATTCAATTGTGTAGGTCAACATTGTCCAATTTAGTGTTTGCAGTTTAATACAGTTATTGTCCTTGACTCGCCTGTACAGCATATTTATATTAGATACTCAGTTGCAAAAGAAAGATTACACTTTGAAAATTATACTTTACACCCTATCCTCTTTATCAAGCGACAGTCCATTAATGATTCAACCTATTGAAAAACAAATGACAACATGATATTGACAATGGAATGATAAAAACTTTTGTACCAAATATGGCATTTTGCCAATTTAATTCTAAAAAAACAATTAAATCTAAACAAAACTCAGTGAACACTTTTGCAACAGTATATGTACATGTAGGATTTTTTGCAGTTTATTAATGCAGTAATTTTCCTTGACATGCCTGTACAGTCTGATTTTATCACAGTGTTTTTTTTCTCTTATTTAAGTGGTACCGAAAAACGGTACCATTCCCAATGGCAAAAAGTATGTTTTTTTCTCAAATGGAGTGAAAAAATTCCCAATGAAATTTTTATTTATTTTTTAATATTTCGAGTGAAACTTTATTTAAAGAGAAGACGTGAGGTGACTATTCTTTTAGATGAGAGTAATGAAATACTACTAAAGAATGTATACATGGTAATGTGTTTGCAATGGATTTAAGCATACAATATTGCTTTTGTTTGATAGTGAAAAATTCCCGAAATAAGGCAAAATGCCACGAATTTTCCCAATTGAATGGGAAAAATGGTGAAAAAAATCGCTGTATCAGTATGTATGTACTATTGTTTGAAGTTTAAATAGACAATAGACAATATCTTATAAAACACAAAATAATTACATTGACAAACATAACACACCAACCATTATTGAATATTTACTAAATAAAAACAAGACTGTTTGACGGAATTCAATAGCGGTACAAAATGAATGCGCTCCCCACTGAGCTAAACGGGCCAGATTTAGTATGTAATAAATACTATATACCGGGTAGACAACCTAATGCCTTAATGGATGTCACGTGGTCAGTAGAAAATGTAAATAATGCAGTCCCACATTGTTTACAAATAATAAATAAAAACTTTATCTTTTAAAAACTCATGAATGTATCACTACAGACTTATCTGGGTCTATGCTCATGATTTTATGTATATATTTCACTGAATAAAAATCAGACAGTTATTTGGCTACTGTATGCTCAATATCTGCTTACAGTATTTTTCCTTGACTCGCCTGTATTGCCCGGTTGTAGCGGTATGTATGTATTGTTCCATTTTAATGTTACAGTAATTGTTTTCCTTGACTCGCCTGTACAGCCTGGTTGAACAACTGTGTTGGCCACCACAATCATCGCTACTTTTTCCTGTTTTGTGTATATATGTGGCTTGGTACTATATACGTAAGCTGGGTTGGCCATGATCTATTCCGGCAGCATTTCTATGGAGACGAGGTAAAAAGGGCATTGTAGCATGTAGTATCCATCATATTATATAATTATGATATTTTAGCTCAACTGTCCTTAGAACCATCAACTATTCCTTTTAAATTGATGAATGCAAAGCATTAAATCGTTTAATTCAGAGTAACTCAGGGGCAGAGCTAGACCATGCTCTAACTTCCAATAAATGGAAGTTAAAGAACGGTAGTCATTCTGACTGGGTCACTAATGTAAATACACTATACTTCAAAACAGATAGTCTCAGCTTTTTGGTTATTTAAAAAAAACATGATGGACTACGCCCATCTCAGTGCTTAAATGAACCAACATGCTGAGACCAGACTCTATCTATTACCGCATCAGTAATAGATACATTGTACATTATAAGAATAATTCATGGTTATCTGATGTAGATAGGGAATTTTAAGACGAGATATAACTGTTTTGATTGAACTAAGATTATGCAGTCTGCAAAGGTTCCAGTTAACCCTTAACCCGCTAAACATGACTATAATAGCCTTTGTGACCATTGTAAACCCAGATCAGCTTGTGAGTAACTCGCAGGCTGATCAGGGTTGTCTGGCTGCTGATCAGTCATTTTCCCAAAAACACTCCTTTGTCACATAAATGGATTGGTCTTAATTTAAAGAAAGAACAGTCCATTATATATATGTAGCGGGTTAAGGGTTATGACAGTTATACTGATGGTTGTAATTTCCTAAGTCTAAACTGATTACCCATAATTAATTATTTTTTTTGCATACCGTTGAAATATTGTAAATTGAAATTTTGTGCATTGATGTTGGCATCATTTAATGTTTTTGTAAGTTGATTTTATACAATAACATTAAACTGTTGACATTTTCGATGTTTTTCCAGCACTTACTGTAAAAAGCAGATATCCTTTTATATATCTGACGTGCAAAAACTGTTTAATATACACTGTACAGTACATTTTGAACCATCACTAAAATCGTCGCTAATTTAGTCTTATTTGTTAAAGTTAACCAGTCTGATGTATATTTATTCTTTCTTCAGCCAACTCCGTTTCCGCCGATGTTTTATCCGTTGAATGCTTTGCATGATGCCATTTACAATCCAAAGGTAAGACCAACATTCAGTAAGAACACTCGGTGAGAAGTATTTCATGTTTCAAGTCTCCTTCAACCCACACCCCTACACGCCCGGCCCACACCCCCACCACCCCCACCACCGCCAAAGTGCTGTATTTGCCCCTAATATCTTAATAATACACTAAGGGCTAGTCCATTAAAACACCCCAGGAAGGCAATTTAATAAACATCTATGGGTGAACCTTATTTACTGAAATATGATTCTTTAAACTCCATGTATGTTTAATGGAAAAGCCCTTAAAGCAGAAATTGGTCTTAAATCAACAAATCCGCTTTTGATATGTTTTTAAGTATTAAATATCATTATAAATACGATTTTTACTATGCCATTGATGTATGTTCAGTGAAAATATGTTTTTAAAGATAAAAATCGAACAGGTGAACAGGCATTGCTAAAAAATCGAAAAAAATCTAAGGGGAAAAACTCTTGCGCGAATTACCGGAAGTGACGTCTTTGGGAACAAACTATTTTTTGTTTACATTGGGACTGAACGCAAAACAGTATACCTTGTGTGAAAATGTGAGATTTAAGCGATCATGATACTGAGTCAGAGGAAATGCCCGTGATAAGACGGTTACACAATGTGCAACCTTACGATTTTGAGCCAGAATACGTGTCTGAGGACGAAAATACATCGGATTCATCAACTGATGATGAAGTCGAACGCGGTGCAGGTGCAAATGGAGATCTTGTAAAGACTATCGTGTCATGTCATTCGTTACGTTCAGCGGTTCATTACACTATTAACTAATCTAACAAAATAGCGTATTTATACACTTATAGCAACAACAAACAAGAAACAACGTAAACATTGTTTTCATCGAAATCTGACAGTAAATCACCCGCAACACTGCAATATCTTGGTACATACACAATAACCGCGAAATGTATATTCCGAATGAATGGACCTGGTCTAATACCTATACATTAATACGAGCGTCAGATTTTTTTGCCGATAAGTAGACATGGAACAAATATATTTATTAGATATTATACATAATTGATAAAAAAAAATGAATAAAAACAATAATAAATGAAACAGCATATAATTTCGGCACCATAATTTCTATAGTATTATATATTTGCCATAAGTCGCCATCAACACCAAACACTCTATGAGCGGTGTTTGCAATATGACACGCTCTCTAGTCTCCACTGCCCCCAAATATCAATACAGAATAATCAAATATTGCGGTGCACTATTGAAGTACAGCCTAATTAGGGTATATACGTCGGTATATCACAAAAGCACGCACCATTTGGGGAAACCTAGTTTTATGATATATTTCCTGTTTATTGCAACTACTTGGTGTAATACCGCCGAGGGCAGACACGTATTGCACAAGACGGATATATCACATGATATGCGAGCTCTAATTTGTCGCGCACAAAGTGAGAAAAAATAGTATAGCCAAATGTATTATGAGCACGATATAGACAGTTAGTAAGTATACTTACTCATGTATACTTACTCCTGATATACAGATCGAAAACAGACCAAACATATCAAATTACCATAATATAAAGTATATTATTCTATTATACTTGTTTTACTTTTTGCACAAGCTAAGAGGCGTTATTGTTGTTGCTTTGCCATAAAACATTACTGAATTTTCAAATCAATAGACCTATATATGTTGATAATATATATTTATAACACTATTGGCAAAAGAGGGTGAATAATTTAAAATGATTAAAATTAAAATTTGGAAACAAAGACACAGTGTTTATTTCACCGGATTCATTTAAATTTATATGCTGAACGTTAATTCTTAGCAATATTTTAAAAAAAAGACGGCTACATATTATTAGCGCCGTCAACTCTTCATTGATTCACGTAAAGACGCATGCTTCTAATTCAACAGCTAAACATTCACGGTGTATATAAAGATCTAAGACTATACACCTTTCTTCAATTTATCATACGTATACCCGATGAGGTGCTAAGATAATTGAACATAAATTTCAATCTTACTTCATGTATGAATTTCTGCCTCAACGCCGTCGAAGAGGCGAATTCAACTTGCTTGGAGACGGCGGGGTTATGCACTTCTCATTTTTATAGTCAAATATCGTTGGTACCGCTGTTGATTTTAATATGCATGGCCTTTTGTTCTCCAAATTCAAAGATAATGAAACCAAAGGATGGACTTCCCACGAAGTCAACTCAAAATGTTTGCTACAAACTCGCGCGTCTTTCGTAGGTTCCCACTTTCTCGAAGAGTCGGGCGATTTTCTTCGGTAACGATTTACCCACACTTCAGATCTTAATATATCATTATCTAGATTAGGGAAACGAAAAAAACTTAGGTTTTATCTTGTCCTTCTTTATGCAAACTTATTCACCCAGCAACAGCACACGGCATTTTTAACAAGTACCATAAAACGTAATCCTACATAGACAATACTATACAACTCATTGTGACACCGCTAATCGTTTGGTACCAATGATGTCACAGGATCACGTGACACTTACCAGGGCGAAACTCGAAGCATGTGCGCTATGAGATAAAATTGGCTACTGTGAGAAAACGGGACAACCAATAAGTGTAAGATTTGAACAGATTGTATATTATATACATATATTTCCGAATATATACTCAAAAGACACGCACTATTTCACCTTTAAGATAACTGATGATGCTGTATGCTAGACATCATGTACATGTACTTACTGTTTTACCAAATTTTCCAAAACAGTTTTTATATCAAAGTAGCTATCCCGCCAACAACAGCCAAATTTTACATCATTGTACACCGTTTCTAAACCTACCGACGACGAGGTATATATATAACTTACAGATTTTGAGATTTCAAACTCTATTGACACAATATAAATGGTTTTAATCAGCTAGGCCAAACCCTGAAACTGGAGTGTCAAATTAATAGTTGCCAACTCATAATTCATTTTACGCATATTGGATCACGGTTATTTTCAGAACCCATGAAAAAATCTTTACTTTTAATCGGCACATATACATTATTATATGACCTGAACATCTGGATAAAGTTGTGATACACGGGTTTGTAGTGTTATTATGCCGTTATTTGGAGGGTTAGTTTCTTTAAGGTTATATTATGACCTCGATGCTAATCAGTGCCAATGTGTATTGCCTTTGTGGCCTAATGGTAGAGTGTCCACTTTGCTGCCAGTAGGTCGTGGGTTCATACCCCAGTAGGTTTATAACAAGACTTTATATAAATGGTACTTGCTTGACGTTCAGAATATAAAGGGTGATTATAGGACTTGTCGGCCTGGTGTCGGTGTAATGTGACTAGTTGGGGTTTTACTTTAAAGGGACACATGGCAATCTCGATTTTTTCAAAAACTCACGGCATCCCGTTAGTTTTTCTCTTAACTTGCATTTATTCAATCATTAATAATAATTGTTAGATTAGTTCAAAGCAAATTGTTTTTATATATTACTACCTTTCAGTAATATTGCACCAATAATATATTTAAACATTTGGTAAAATCATGAAGTACATTCAAATCTAAATTTTTTATTTAATTATATGCAAGCAATTTTAAAGTCAAAATGGCGCAGAATAAGTAAACAGAGGAGCTTGTTTTAATTTTGGAATAAAACTCTAGATTGCCATGTGTCCCTTTAAAGTTGAGCATGGAGCTCACTTCTACAAGTACATGTAGAAACCATTGTGATATGACTGAACGATTGTTAAAAGGGAATTTAAACCCCATACATTCATACTTTCTAGTAGCCATATTACCATTTAAACTATTATTCACAACAATGTTAATTTAGTATGAGCACTTTCTCTGTTTCAGGACAAAAATGAGCCCAAATCACTAATTATAGCTAACGACATAGACCCACTGAAGGTGAATCACATGGACAATTATTATCATATAGCGGTGTTATATGAGTTTATTCTATGCTCGGGCGTGACGCTGGCCCTGGGACTATTGATGCTGTGGCATGCCTGGCTCATCTCGGGGGGCGAGACGAGTATTGAGGTTCACATAAACAACAAGCAGAAGGCTAAATTTAAGAAAAAGAACTTGGTATGTAGTAAAGATCTTTTTTTCTTTTTTTTCATTTCTTATGTCGCAAAAGTTGCTGATCACGTTGCCGTCATGTTGCTTCCGAGTGAGTCATCATCCATATGGCATCGCAAACACTTAACAGTATAACTTGTTCAGTTCTCCATCAAACGTTCAATACATAAACTTCATGGCAAAGTCATGTGACTTTATCAAAGGTCAAGGTCAAATTCTGGGTTCAAATGTTTTGGTCACGAGAACTTGACATTGGGTATAACTTCTTCATTTCTTTATACGTGTGTCGTACATTCTGGCACATATCTCCTTAAGGTAACACACATGCTCCAGAGAAATCCCATCTAGTTCAAAATGGTTTTTCTTATCAGATGTCAATTAAACGTAAAACAGGGTACACTAGGATACGCAAATGTCGCCAAATACCACAACTTTTTCAGTGTTGCAAAAGATGTGACGAGGTTGCGAACGTGAATGCCAACAACAAAAAAGTTGTATGACATGGAGATTTTCCAATGCCATCATTTTTTGCAACAGGTTTTTTCGGAAGAAATGTGTACTTATTGTAAACAATTACTCATTCAGAGCGAAACTTCGAAAGTATAACACCCACCCTCATACACCCACCCACCCTCATGCACCCACCCTCATGAACCCACCCTCATGCAGCTTTACTTTTGCATTGCTCTTGGTGAGAAAGAGGAACCCTATTGCATTTGGCATCAATAGGTCAAAGGTCAAGGCTACCATAATTTTATTTGAACATTGACATTCCGAGCGACAAATGTGGAAATATAATACCGACATCATAGGTACATTACCCTTGGTAAGAAGAGGAACTCTAACTTGTAAAGTACTAGACCTACAAGTGCCCTTGTTAAAACAATGACACCTATTGATTTTGGAAAATCGTAAAAAATGTGAACTTGTTATCAATTTTTTTGTCATCTTTTTTGAGAAAAATGCGATACATAGGGATCACTTTGTCGTCCGTCAGTCAGTCAGTCCGTCACAAAAACATAACGTTGGCTATAACTTTCACATTTCTTGATATTTCTTCATCAAACTTTCAATATATACTCATCATGACAACATCGACATGACCGTACTAAAATATAAAGGTCAAGGTCACACTGAAGGCCTTATATGGGTCAAATACTCGTTTTTTTCTTCACGAAAACTTAACGTTGGTTATAACTTTCTCATTTCTTGATATTTCTTCATCAAACTTTCAATATAAACTTGCGGAACACCCATCTAGTTAAATGGTTTAACCATGTGCATACATACAACTATATTACATTTGAATTGTTACTCTTTTGTTCAATATTCTGGCCAAAATATGGAACAACAAGAGAGGAACGCCTGGTGGCATTAAAGCGGGGTTTTTAAAAATGTGAAAGATGAGTGCCTGTGTGTTTGGTGAAACTGTTTAATAGAGCTTTTCTTGAGAGCTTTTCTAGATAGTTTCTTTGGGAGTGGGAGGATGCTTTAATGTTGAAAACCTTTTTTCATTTTCAGAGCATGATGTTTGGTACATGTCAGCAACTTATAATAATTGCACATGGCATTGCTGAGATATAAAAAAATAATTGGACATGGAAGACCGAGATATTAAAAAAAAAATGTTGATGCCCATACAACAAAGTTAAAAAAGCTAACATAACATATATTTTGGAGAAATTAAGTCATGGTGATCTATTTTTCATGGTTAGGTCAGTGCCTGATGAGAGGAAGGTGCTGTTAAAATTTGTTGAAGATCAGACATTGTAATGCTGAGATATAAAAAAAATAATTCCCTACCCCCCTGCCGAAACTTAAACAAAAGGGTTAACGTAACACATATTTTGGAGAAAACAGTGACTGGTGTTCAGGGTAAGGTCAGTGCTTGATGAGAGGAAGGTGCTGTTAAAATTTGAGGAGGATTGGACATGGTAATTCTGAGATATAACAAAAACTTTATTTTCCGCGCGCCCCCCACGCCAAATCTTAAACAAAAAGGTTAACGTAACGTATATTTTGGAGAAAGTAGGTCACAGTGACCTAGTTTTCAGGGTAAGGTCAGTGCTTGATGAGAGGAAGGTGCTGTTAAAATTTGATGAAGATCAGATATGGTAATGCTGAGATATATAGAAAACACAAAATGTTGACGGCCCCTTGCCGCCACCCCGCCCGCCCAGTTTACGTCTATCTATAAGCCAATTTTTTTTTCTCAAAAAAAACCCAGCTAAAAATGTAACAATTTTAAGCCTTAATACTACTTACCTTTACAGGGTTCGAAATTAGCACTATTCGGGTAGCCCGGGGTCAGCAAAAGTGCCAATGTTTGTGTCTGGGTAGTCTGATGGGATAGTAAAAAAAAATGTTTTAATAAGAAATAAATTATAAATCGATAGGTTGCGTAGTGATTGCACTTTCTAATTTAATGTTTTAAAACCCCTGATATTTCAATAGTTTCAGTAAATGCCTATAGGGCATAAATAGCAATTTCCACAGTAATCTAAATGAGTGTTTTCCATATTTATTTTTTTTCTAGCAAAGTTTGAGTTGCCTATCTGTGCTTGGATGACCTTCAATACTTGAGACATTTGGAGATACCTTCAAAATGCATTTAAAACTTATGAAAAAGCCCAAAACTCAAATCAAAATAGACTTTTCTGTTGAGTTTTATATTGGGCTAATATATTTTGAGCAGGTCTAGTGATTTCATCCAATTACTAGACAAGTCTAATAAACTAAAAATTAGAACTTTGTCAGTAAAAAATATGGAATGATATGAACTTAGGTACTACTATAACTTTAATTGTGTTTTCCAAAGGTATACAAGAATCCCTACAATTATGGCTTGAAGAAAAATTGGCAGGTGTTTTTTGGATTGACAGATGGAAGGTAAGTGGATCAAACCCTCCAAATAATGGCAAAATTGCCCAACAGAACTGTTTATCAAAACTCAAGCCAAGGTGTTCAGGTCTTATAATAATGTATGTGTGCTGACTAAAAATATAGGTTTATTCAAGGGTTTCTAAAATTGAAGATTGAATATGCATAAAATGAATTAAAAGTTGGTAACCCCGACTGGTTAAAGCGGTTTATTAGCTCTACTGATCAGAGATCAGCAGAGCTTATGCCGTGGTGCGGCGTCCGTCGTCCGTCTGTCCGTCCGTCCGTCTGTCCGCCCGTAAACTTTTATTTGTAGCGCCTACTCCTCTGAAACTACTGGATGGATATTCATGAAACTTTACAGAAATGTTGCCCATGAATTCTAGTTGATCCTAGCAAAAATTCATGTTGATGTGAAATCCAAGATTGCCGCCAAATCTAAAAATAGGTTTTTAAAAAACAAGTTTGTAGCGACTATTTCTTGAAAACTCTAAGGGATATTGATATGGGACTTTTTCTAAAATGATCAGCATGACATGATGTTGGTCCTTGTCGAAAATCGTTTTGATTCGACGTTAAACATGGCTGCCAGCGGCCATCTTTGTTTACATAGAGTTATATAATGAAAACTTGTAGCGACTACTCCTCTGAAACTACTTGATGGATTTTCATGAAACTTCACAGGAATGTTGCTCTTGACGTCTTATTGATCCTAACAAAATTTCAGTTTGGCCGGAAATTCAAGATGGCCGCCACGACTAAAAATAGACTTTTAAAAAATAAGTTTGTAGCGACTACTTCTTGAAAACTATAAGAGATATTGATATGGGACTTTTTCTAAAATGATCAGCATGACATGATGTTGGTCCTTGTCGAAAATCGTTTTGATTCGACGTTAAACATGGCTGCCAGCGTCCATCATTGTTTACATAGAGTTATATAATGAAAGCTTGCAGCGACTACTTCTCTGAAACTACTTGACGGATTTTCATGAAACTTCACACGAATGTTGTTCTTGATGTCTAATTGATCCTAGCAAAATTTCAGGGTGGCCAGAAATTCAAGATGGCCGCCATGGCTACAAATAGATTTTCAAAATACAAGTTTGTAGCGACTACTTCTTGAAAACTATAAGTGATATTGATATGGCACTTTTTCTAAAATGATCAGCATGACATGATGTTGGTCCTTGTCGAAAATCGTTTTGATTCGACATTAAACATGGCTGTCAGCGGCCATCTTTGTTTACATAGAGTTATTTAGTAAAAACTTGTAACGACTACTCCTCTGAAACTACTTGACGGATTTTCATGAAACTTCACAGGAATGTTGCTCTTGACGTCTTATTGATCCTAGCAAAATTTCAGGTCGGCCGGAAATTCAAGATGGCCACCACGGCTAAAAATAGATTTTTAAAAAATAAGTTTGTAGCGACTACTTCTTGAAAACTATGAGATATTGATATGGGACTTTTTCTAAAATAATCAGCATGGCATGATGTTGGTCTTTGTCGAAAATCGTTTTGATTCGACGTTAAACATGGCTGCCAGTGGCCATCTTTGTTTACATAGAGTTATATAATGAAAGCTTGCAGCGACTACTTCTCTGAAACTGCTCGACGGATTTTCATGAAACTTCACACGAATGTTGCTCTTGATGTCTTATTGATCCTAGCAAAATTTCAGATCGGCCAAAAATTCAAGATGGCAGCCACAGCTAAAAATAGATTTAAAAATAATAAGTTTGTAGCGACTACTTCTTGAAAACTATAAGAGATATTGATATGGGACTTTTTCTAAAATGATCAGCATGACATGATGGTTATCCGAGTCGAACATTATTTTGATTCAATGTTAAACATGGCTGTCAGCGGCCATCTTTGTTTACATAGAGTTATATAATGAAAACTTGTAGCGACTACTCCTCTGAAACTACTTGACGGATTTTCATGAAACTTCACAGGAATGTTGCTCTTGATGTCTAATTGATCCTAGCAAAATTTCAGGTTGGCCGGAAATTCAAGATGGCCATCACGGCTAAAACAGATTTTCAAAAAACAAGTTTGTAGCGACTGCTTTTTGAAATCAAAATCAATCAGTAGAGCTTCAAGGTCATTGACCTCTTGTATTATGTTTATAGAGTTTGGATTCTCAAAATAGGTAAATTATATATATACCTTGTGGCCATTAGGTTAAGAACCGGTTTACATATGTTGTAAACTTTGGCTGTTGTTGGTGAGATAGCTACCTTAAAGGGACACACGGCAATCTTGATTTTGAGTGGCGTCCCGTTAGTTTTTCTACATAAATTGCATTTGTTCAATCATTAATGTTAATTATAAGAATTGTATTAAGCCATTTGTTTTTGCATATTATTAATTTTTGATATTATTGCACCAGTAATATATTAAAACTTATAGTATAATAAGACGAAATAGTGAATACTTAAAATTTGATTTATTTAAATGTAACCAGGGTAAAAGTTAAAATGATACTGGATATATAAATCGAGAAACCCATTTTAAATACATCAAGATTGCCATGTGTCCCTTTAAGTGAAACATTCATAAATTTAATTCGGCATCATCAAAATAATTTGATCAATCAGTGATCAATAAGAAAAGCACACCTACACATTTTGATAAGGGGTACACTCAGTGTTTATCGTTGATGCTCAACTGAATTTAGCCCTTTGTAAAATAATTTGATGTTATCATTATATTAAAAGCTGTGTACTACTGTGTATCTTCTTTTGGTTCTGTATTATTTTAAAACACCAATGTGGATACATTTTATTAGCTCGACTATTCGAAAAATAAGAGAGCTTATGTATCACCCCGGCTTCGGCGTCCCACTTCAAGGTTTGCGTGTAAGCTGTGTTTACAAGTCTATGTCTTTTACATTTCTTATCCTAGCACAACCAAATTTGTTCATGGGCTTCCTTATAGCATTATCTTAAGGGCTGCATAAGCAATTTTGGTTCCTGTAACCCATGGGCTCCCATGGAACCCAAATTATGATAGCCCATTAAATGTGTCCCATTTCACATCAAATTTTGCATGTAAGCTGTGTTTACAAATCTATATCTCTTACAATTCGTACCCTAGCACAACCAAATTTGGCCATTAGCTTCCTTATAGCATTATCGTATAGGCTGCTTAAGGAATTTTGGTTCCTGTAACACCTGGGCTCCCATGGAACCCAAATTCTGATAGCCCTTAAAATATGTCTGTTTCACATCAAATTTTGCGTGTAAGCTGTGTTTACAGGTCTATATCTCTTACATTTCTTGTCCTAGCTGAACTAAATTTGTGAATTGGTTTCCTTATAGTATGTTGTACAGGGTTGGATAAGTAATTTTGTCTTCTGCAAACTCTGGG
>JAWPHD010015939.1:0-52528 GCA_037043455.1 Cyrtodaria siliqua
TTTATGTAAAACTGTGACCCCCGGGGCGGGGCCAGATGTGACCCCAGGGTCCCCATTTGAACAAAATTGGTAAAGGACCATAAGCTTATAGCAACAGCAAAATATTAAACCTCTGGCTCTTGCAGTTTCAGAGAAGAAGATTTTTTAAGTTTTTCCCTATACATGTCTATGTAAAATATGTGACCCTTGGGGCGGGGCCAAATGTGACCCCAGGGTCACCATTTGAACAAACTTGGTAAAGGACCATAAGCTTTTAGCAAATGCAAAATATTAAACCTCTGGCTCTTGCAGTTCCAGAGAAGATTTTTTTTCTTCAGTTTTTCCCTCTACAAGCATTTATGTAAAACTGTGAATCCCCGGGGCAGGGCCAGATGTGACCCCAGGGTCCCCATTTGAACAAAATAGGTAAAGGACCATAAGCTTATAGCAACACCAAAATATTAAACCTCTGGCTCTTGCAGTTTCAGAGAAGAAGATTTTTTAAGTTTTTCCCTATACATGTCTATGTAAAACATGTGACCCTTGGGGCGGGACCAAATGTGACCCCAGGGTCACTATGGTCACTATTTGAACAAACTTGGTAAAGGACCATAACCTTATAATAAATGTAACATATCAAACCTCTGACTCTTGTAATTGGCGAGAAGAAGATTTAAAAAAAAAAATCCTATATAAGTCTATGTAAAACTGTGACCCTCGGGGCGGGGACAAATTTGACCCCCGGGTCACCATTTGAACAAACTTAGTAGAGGACCATAAGCTGATGCTACATGTATTACATGAGAGCTCTGTGCCATGTGGTTCCAGAGAAGAAGATTTTTTTCAGTTTTTCCCTATACAAGCCTATGTAAAACTGTGACCCCCGGGGTGGGGCCAAATGTGACCCCTGGGTCACCATTTGAACAAACTTGATAGAGGACCACAAGCTTATAGCAAATGCAAAATATTAAACCTCTGGCTCTTGCAGTTTCAGAGAAGAAGATTTTTTAAGTTTTTCCCTATACATGTCTATGTAAAACATGTGACCCTTGGGGCGGGGCCAAAAGTGACCCGAGGGTCACCATTTGAACAAACTTGGTAAAGGACCATAAGCTTATAGTAAATGCAAAATATCAAACCTCTGGCTCTTGTAGTTTCCGAGAAGAATTTTTTTTTTAAAAAAATCCTATATAAGTCTATGTAAAACTGTGACCCCCGGGGCGGGGACAAATTTGACCCCAGGGACACCATTTGAACAAACTTAGTAGAGGACCATAAGCTGATGCTACATGTAATACATGAGAGCTCTGTGCCTTGTGGTTTCAGAGAAGAAGATTTTTTAAAGTTTTTTCCTATATGTCTATATGAAAAACATGCAAAACCTCAATATACACATTTTGGACCCCCGGGGCACGGCCATTTTTGACCCCGGGGACTTTATTTCAACAAACTTAATAGTCTAGGCGTTGGCGATCATTTTAAAAGAAAAACTGTTGAAATCTGTCCAGCGGTTCTCGAGAAGAAGATTTTTTAAGGTTTCGACCATATATGGTAATGGCAGCCATCTTGGATGTAGCATTGACCTAATTTAAATCTAAAAAGCATTCAACTAAGGATCATCCACGTGAAGTTTGGTCAAAATTAGCCAAGCGGTTTCTGAGAAGAAGTCGTTTGAAGAAAAGTTAACGGACGACAGACAGACAGACAGACGACAGACGACAGACAGACGACGGACGACGGACAACACAGCATCCCATAAGCTCTGCTGGCCCTTGGCCAGTAGAGCTAACAAGAGGTCACTGACCTTGAAGCTCTACTGATTGATTTTGATTTCAGGAAGTAGTCGCTACAAACTATTTTTAGCCGTGGTGGCCATCTTGAATTTCCGGCCGACCTGAAACTTTGCTAGGATCAATTAGACATCAAGAACAACATTCCTGTGAAGTTTTATGAAAATCCGTCAAGTAGTTTCAAAGGAGTAGTCGCTACAAGTTTTCATTATATAACTCTATGTAAACAAACATGGCCACTGGCAGCCATGTTTAACGTCGAATCAAAATAATGTTCGACTTGAATAACCATCATGTCATGCTGATCATATTAGAAAATGTCCCATATCAATATCACTTATAGTTTTCAAGAAGTAGTCGCTACAAACTTGTATTTTGAAAATCTATTTTTAGCCATGGCGGCCATCTTGAATTTCCGGCCGACCTGAAATTTTGCTAGGATCAATTAGACATCAAGAGCAACATTCCTGTGAAGTTTTATGAAAATCCGTCAAGTAGTTTCAGAGGAGTAGTCGCTACAAGTTTTCATTATATAACTCAATGTAAACAAACATGGCCACTGGCAGCCATGTTTAACGTCGAATCAAAATAATGTTCGACTTGAATAACCACCATGTCATGCTGATCATTTTAGAAAAAGTCCCATATCAATATCACTTATAGTTTTCAAGAAGTAGTCGCTACAAACTTGTATTTTGAAAATCTATTTTTAGCCAAGGCGGCCATCTTGAATTTCCGGCCGACCTGAAATTATGCAAGGATCAATTAGACATCAAGAGCAACATTCGTGTGAAGTTTCATGAAAATCCGTCAAGTATTTTCAGAGGAGTAGTCGCTACAAGTTATCATTATATAACTCTATGTAAACAAAGATGGCCACTGGCAGCCATGTTTAACGTCGAATCAAAATAATGTTCGACTCAGATAACCATCATGTCATGCTGATCATTTTAGAAAAAGTCCCATATCAATATCTCTTATAGTTTTCAAGAAGTAGTCGCTACAAACTTATTTTTTAAAAATCTATTTTTAGCCGTGGCGGCCATCTTGAATTTCCGGCCGACCTGAAATTTTGCTAGGATCAATTAGACATCAAGAGCAACATTCCTGTGAAGTTTCATGACAATCCGTCGAGTAGTTTCAGAGGAGTAGTCGCTACAAGTTTTCATTATATAACTCTATGTAAACAAAGATGGCCGCTGGCAGCCATGTTTAACGTCGAATCAAAACGATTTTCGACAAGGACCAACATCATGTCATGCTGATCATTTTAGAAAAAGTCCCATATCAATATCTCTTATAGTTTTTAAGAAGTAGTCGCTACAAACTTATTTTTTAAAATCTTTTTTTAGCCGTGGCGGCCATCTTGAATTTCAGGCCGACCTGAAATTTTGCTAGGATCATTTTAGAAAAAGTCCCATAGAAATTTCCTATAGAGTTTTCAAGAAGTAGTCGCTACAAACTTGTTTTTTAAAAACCTATTTTTAGATTTGGCGGCCATCTTGGATTTCACATCTACATGAATTTTTTCTAGGATCAACTAGACTTCATGGGCAACATTTCTGTAAAGTTTCATGAAAATCCATTCAGTAGTTTCAGACACACGGACAAACGGACAGACGGACAGACGGACGGACGCCGCACCACGGCAAAAAAACTAAAAAAAAATCAAGTGTGTTTGTAGGGGGGGGGGGGGGGGGGGGGGGGTAAAACAACAAAGAAATATGTAAATTTGTAGGGGGGGGGGGGGGGGGGGGGCACGCAACATATATGTGTAAGAATTGACAAAA
This sequence comes from Cyrtodaria siliqua, assembly GCA_037043455.1. Taxonomy (NCBI): domain Eukaryota; kingdom Metazoa; phylum Mollusca; class Bivalvia; order Adapedonta; family Hiatellidae; genus Cyrtodaria; species Cyrtodaria siliqua. The sequence continues at coordinate 3,560 of JAWPHD010015939.1, forward strand.
GCAACACAGAAATATGTAAAGAAAAAAAAAAAGTTTCAAGTGGGGGTGGGGTGGGGGGAGGGAGCGTGGGTGAGGCGGGAGTGGGTTGGGGAGGAGGGAGGGAGGGAGGGGGCAACATATATGTGTAAGAATTGACTAAAACAACAAAGAAATATGTAAAAAAAAAAAAAAAAAGGATGGTGGGTGTGGGGGTGCGGGGGGGGGGAGCGGAAGTAGGTTGGGGTAGGGGGAGGGAGCAACATATATGTGTAAGAATTGACTAAAACAACAAAGAAATATTGTAAAAAAAAAAAAGTGGGTGGGGGGGTGCGGGGGGAGAGGCGGGTGGGGGTGGGGGTGGGGGTGGGGGTGAAGGTTGCAACATATACGTGTAAGAAACATCTAAAACAACACAGAAATATGAAGAAAAAAATAGATTTTCAAGTGGGGGTGGGGTGGGAGCGGGGGGAGAGGCGGGAGTGGGTTGTGGGGAAGGGGCAACATATAGGTGTAAGAACTGACAATAGCAACACATATATGTAAAAATAAATAGTTTCAAGTAGGGGTGGGGTGGGGTGAGAGAGGCGGGGGGAGTGGGAAGGGTGGGGGGGGGCGTGGTGGGCGTGGGAGGGGGTAACATATATGTGTAAGAATTGACAAAAGCAACACAGAAATAAGTAAAAAAAAAATCAAGTGGGGGTGGGGTGTGGGGTGCGTGGGGCGGGAGTGGGTTGGGGGTGGGGGGAGGGAGCAACATATATGTGTAAGAATTGACTAAAACAACAAAGAAATATTTTTAAAAAAAAATAGATTTTCAAGTGGGGGGTGGGGGGTGGGTAGCGGGGGTGAGAGGCGGGAGTGGGTTGGCGGGGGGAGGGGGCAACATATATGTATAAGAATTGACAAAAGCAACACAGAAATATGTAAAAAAAAAAATAAATGTGGAGGGGAGTGGGGGTAGGGGGCGGTGGGGAGGAGGGAGCGTGGGTGAGAGGTGGGAGTGGGATGGGGAGGGGTGAGTGGGCAACATATATGTGTAAGAATTGACTAAAACAACAAAGTAGTATGTAAAAAAACAAAAAAAAAACTTAAAGTCTGGGGGGGGGGGGGGGGGGGGGGGGGCGGGGAGGGTTGCAACATATATGTGTAAGAATTGACTAAAACAAGACAGAAATATGTAAAAAAGAAAAGATAAAAAAAGAAAAAAAGCTGTGGAGGGGAGTGGGGGTAGGGGGGCGGTGGGGGAGGAGGGAGCCCATGCCCAAATATGGGTGATGTAAAAACATGCATAATGCTATAACAAATCCCAAAACAAAATTATAGATATATACATGCTTACATGCAAACCTAAATCTGCCTTTATTTCACATTTTATAGGCCATCACAATTTGGGTTCCATGGGAGCCCAGAATTTGCAGAAGACAAAATTACTTATCCAACTCTTTACAACATACTATAAGGAAAGCAATTCCAAAATTTAGTTCAGCTAGGACAAGAAATGTAAGAGATATAGACCTGTAAACACAGCTTACATGCAAAATTTGATGTGAAACAGACATATTTTAAAGGCTATCAGAATCTGGGTTCCATGGGAGCCCAGGGGTTACAGGAACCAAAATTACTTAAGCAGTTCTTATGATAATGCTATAAGGAAGCTAATGGCCAAATTTGGTTGTGCTAGGGTAAGAATTGTAAGAGATATAGACTTGTAAACACAGCTTACACGCAAAATTTGATGTAAATGGGGCACATTTTATGGGCTATCATAATTTGGGTTCCATGGGAGTCCATGGGTTACAGGAACCAAAATTGCTTATGCAGCTTTTAAGATAATGCTATAAGGAAGCCCATGAACAAATTTGGTTATGCTAGGATAAGAAATGTAAGAGATATAGACTTGTAAACACAGCTTACACGCAAACCTTGATGTGGGACGCCGACGTCGACGCCGACCCCGGGGTGATTACATAAGCTCTCTTATTCTTCGAATAGTCGAGCTAAAAATGGCATTTTTCAGAAAACAAGGGCCACAACTCTGGTGTTACTGGTCCGATCTGGCTGTTTTTCAAATTCGTCCGAGCTTTCATCAATATTAACTATCTGTGCAAGTTTGGTTAAGATTAAATAATAAATGAAGGTGCTAGTGTTCACGAGGCAAAAAACATTTTCCAGAAGAAAAAAAACAAGGGCCATAACTCTGGTGTTACTGGTCCAATCTGGCTGGTTTTTAAACTTGTCCGAGCTTTCATCAATATTAACTATCTGTGCACGTTTGGTAAAGATCAAATATTAAATGAAGGTGCTAGGTGTTCACGAGGCAAAAAACGGCATTTTTCAGAAAAAGCAAGGGCCATAACTCCTGTGTTACTCATTCGATTAGGCTGGTTTTCGAATTTGTCTGAGCTTTCATTGATATTAACAATCTGTGCAAGTTTGATAAAGATTAAATAATAAATGAAGGTGCTCGAGTGTTCAGAAGGCTTAATATGGTATTTTTCAGCAAACAAGAGGCCCAAGAGGGCCTGTGGACGCTCTGCTGGCTAACATGGCTCTTAAAACACCAATGAAGCGAGTGACTGCCATTTACGTTTTTTTTTACAGTTTCGGGCAAAAACAAGTTTTTTGACTAAATCAAGGGGCCATAACTAAAGAATCTGGTAAAGTTTGGTAAAGATCAGATGAAAAATGGAGGCCCTACCGTATTAACGAGGCAAAATATAGCATTTTTAACTAAATCAAGAGCCATAACTCCTGCTACTGGTCCGACTGGTCCAACATAGAAGTAAAAAACCAAAAAACAACAACCAACAACAATAATATAAAAAAAGAAAGTCATAAAATCTGGTAAAGTTTGGCAAAGATCAGATGCAAAATGAAGGCCCTATTGTATGAAGAGGCAAATTATAGCATTTAACAAAATCAAGGGCCATAACTCCGCTGTTACTGGTCCAATCTGGCTGTTTTTCAAACTTGACCGAGCTTTCATTGACATTAACAATCTGATAAAGTTTGGTAAGAAAAGTTTATGAAAAATGAAGGCCCTATTGTCTTAACGAGGCAAAGTATAGCATTTTGAACTTAATCAAGGGCATAACTCCGCTGTTACTGGTCCGATATGAATGGTTTTCAAACTTGTCCGAGCCTTCATTGATATTAACAATCTGATCAAGTTTGGTAAAGTTCGGTTGAACAATGAAGCCCCTATCGTCTTAACGAGGCAAAATATAGCATTTTCAACTAAATCAAGGGCCATAACTCCGCTGTTACTGGTCCGATATGGCTGGTTTTCAAACTTGTTCGAGCTTTCAATGACATTAACAATCTGATAAGTTTGGTAAAGATAGGATGAAAAATGAAGGCCCTATCATCTTAACGATGCAAAATATAGCAATATAGCATTTTTAACTAAATCAAGAACCATAACTCCGTAGTTACTGGTCCAATCTGGCATGTTTTCGAAATTGTCCGAGCTTTCGTTGATATTAACAATTTGGTAAAGTTTGGTAAAAAAGATAGGATGAAAAATGAAGGCCCTATCGTCTTAACGAGACAAAAGTTAACAACGGACGGACAACTCGGCATCCCATAAGCTCTGCTGGCCTTTGGCAAGTAGAGCTAAAAAGGGCCATAACTCTGGTGTTACTGACCCAATTTAGCTGGTTTCAGTAATTGTCCAAGCTTTCATTGGTATTAACAACCTGTGCACGTTTGGTTAAGTGAAGGTGCTAGTGTTCACAAGGCAAAAAACAGCATTTTTAAGAAAAAACAAGGGCCATAACTCCATTTTTACTCATCCGATTTGGCTGGTTTTCGAACTTGTCTGAGCTTTCATTGATATTAACAACCTGTGCAAGGTTGATAAAGATCAAATTATAAATGAAGATGCTAGAGTGTTCACAAGGCTTAATATGGCATATTTCAGCAAAACAAGGGCCATAACTTCGGTGAAATTAATCCGATTTGGCTGGTTTTCGAACTCGTCCGAGCTTTCATTGATATAAAGACACTGGCAAAGTTTCGTAAAGATCCAATTAATAATGAAGGCCCTAGAGTGTTCACAAGGCAAAATTAACGGACGACGGACAACTCGACATCCCATAAGGCCAGTAGAGCTAAAAATAAAAAAATAAAATTTCATCAACGCGTTTTTGAAAAGCTTACATTTATTAATTCCTAACTTTTCAAAACTGGTATTCGCCATTTGTATTTGCTGGCCGTAGATTAGTTGAAAGGATGAATCTTCCACGATTAGCGGAACAAATCGGAATAGCTAAAATCGGTACATGAATTATTCATAAGCCCAACGTTTTTACTGCTAGTTAATCCACAGGTGAACGTAATCAATCAAACGTGGGTTCCGACGATGTTCCATAACTGACTTAATATAGTCCGAGACGTACTTTACTGTGTCCTATAATAAGAGACATTGTTGCTTTTCAAATCACAATCGTCCATGTCCAGAGCACACTCACTGTTATTATTGATAATGATTATTAAATTTAGACGATTTTCGTAGAACTCGCACTAAATTTTTCTGTTATAAAATAACACACAAAATCAAATCAAATCAACATGTACAAGCCCAGGGCACATCTTCTGCACAAACACGATGATTGCTTTAATTTATATAGAACAGGTTACCATTAGCGCTCATTTACATTAATTTTTAATTAATACTTCATTTTTCATATTTTTTTTGCGCACAATATGACCTATTTATGTGTCGACGTGCCGTAAAACACCATTCATTCATTCATTCTATTTAAAGATACTATAATACAATGAGCAACTAGAAATTGTTCTTGTCCATGCGACAAAAACGTATGGCTTCCCCACTCGCCCGAACAGACATAATTTACGACCCTAGAACAAACAGTTCTCTATTGATCTGAGATCGTATTGATATTCAATATCCCTGTGACTGTATTTACTATCTGTATCAGTAATATCTACTGGTCATGAACAATCATCCTTCCAAGTTAGAGGACCCTAGGTCCAACCATTCTCTAGTTATTGATCGGACATTGTTTTATTATTGACTGGGGATCGTTTTGATAGTCAAGGTCACCACGACCTTGACCTAGTGACTCCAATATCAATAGGGGTCATCTACTGGTCATGACCAACCATCCTTCCAAGTTTGAGGACCCTAGGTCCAACCAGTCTAGTTATTGATCGGACATAGTTTTGATAGTCAAGGTCACCACGACCTTGACCTTTGACCTAGTGACCCCAAAATCAATAGGGGTCATCTGTCACGGGTAGTGCGTATTGGTCGTACATATCTCTTGTAAGCAGCTGTTAGTTACACCCCAATTCATTGTTTAGTTGAACCAAATTCACAATGTTCATGATATATTCAGGTAACGCGGAAAAGCGTGCTCATTTCAGTCCGGAAGGGCCGTTTAATAAGTTTAGTTTTGTGCTAATGCATGTAAAAAATATGGGTCTTCTCCTTAAAAGGCACAATTGTGTAAGGGTCCTTTCGTGTAGATTCAATACTGCAGATTTAGCCACGTTTGTCACGGATTGAACGGGGGGAAATAATGGTTTGGGCGTAACGTTTGCTATAAAATCCATTGTCTTCTAGTTTTGGCCGGGATTGCTTGATAGTTGCTTTGTTTGGAGCAGGAGTTGGACGGCGAAATTCACAGGCAATATGTGGTCAGTATTTATTTTATTAACTTTTATCATACATTTGTATTCAGTGGGCAGCGCCATCTTGTTTGGCGGTTATGACATCCGTTAGCTTTGATGTTTCTCAAACATTAACTTGAGACTAGCATATGATTTTGAAGTTACTTTATTAGATGTAATTATTGTAATTGATCATTAATTGTAAAACAATATTAATTTGAAAACGTTGTATAATAGGTACATCAGTTAACTTTGACGTATAACTCAGTGATTGTAATACACGATTGGATTGACCACAGTGGATATTAGGTGCATTAGTTAACAATGAGATGAACGACTAGTATACATAGCGTTGTATTAGGGCCATTGATTAACAGTGACGTACATGGCGTATACATGGCATTGTAGAATATGAATACATTGCTACTCATCATTAGTACAGCTTACATATATTTCTTAAATAATGATTTGTTTGGGTAATGATAATTATGCAAGATGGTTATGTTTATCAACCGACATCTAAAACGTATGTATAATTACAGCCTAAGCCATCCAGGGTTGGATATAAGCCATCCAGGTGTGGAGGTAAGCCTTCCGGAGTGGAGCTAAGCTTCCACGCATAACGTCATTGTCACTAAATAATAGCGCGAAAAACTTTACTTTTGTAAATTCTTTTACTTTAAACATCAATTGAACCCAATTACAACTGACTGACAGTCGACGAATTATTTTCATACAAATCTATTTTCAAATGACCATTACCATACACCACATACTTATTGTTTTATGAACGTCTAACTTTAATATTTGTTGACCAAAATATTTGTATTATTTGTCCCATCTATTTACATAAAATGATTTACGCAAAATACCATACCATTGTTTTATATTTCACCATACTGGTCCGCAGTTTAGTCCGCATTTTATACCAACCCGTAACTGGACATCATACTGAAGCTTTACCAAGTTCGTCAGAATCCAGCAGGCCATTTAAGAGAAGTAGCGTGGACAAGACTGATTTTAATGTACAAATGTCAAAGGCCCACAATTGCAAAACACATGTAATCAGAAAACTATAAAGCTATGCACATCTAGACATCATACTGATGCTTGGTACTAAGTTTATATTTGTAACAAGATTGTTTTGTTTGTTTGTTTGTATGGAGTTTTTACGTCATTTTCAACACATGTAAGGTTATATAAGACGGTCGATTTTTTTGTGGTGCAGGCAGACCACCCACTGTTCCTGGGTAGAACCAGTACTGTACACATCCCGCCATCCATAAGAATCGACACTTCCTCACAAGTCGAGCTCCCACTGGGATTCGAACCCGCAGCGGTGACAAGATTGATATCTGCAGGAAGAAAGACAAGAAATCAAGTTCAGGAAAAACATATTCTCAGCCTTTTGAAAACATTACAATAGGCAGCCAACATGAAAATTGAGAAACAAGAGGCCCAAGAGGGCCTGTGGACGCTCTACTGGCTAACACGGCTCTTATAACATCAATGAAGCAATTGAATGCCATTTACGTTTTTTTTGAAAGTTTCGGGCAAAAAACAAGTTTTTTAACTAAATCAAGGGCCATAACTAAAGAATCTGGTAAAGTTTGGTAAAGATCAGATGAAAAATGAAGGCCCCACCGTATTAACGAGGCAAAATATAGCATTTTTAACTAAATCAAGAGCCGTAACTCCTCTGTTACTGGTCCGACTGGTCCAACATAGAGCTAAAAAAAAAAAAAAAAAAAAAAATAACAAACAAAAAAAAATTATAAAAAAAATAAATATGAAAAAATAAAAAATAATTAAATAAAAAAATAATTAATAATAATAATAATATAAAAAAAGAAAGTCATAAAATCTGCTAAAGTTTGGCAAAGATCGGATGAAAAATGAAGGCCCTATCGTCTTAACGAGGCAAAATATAGCATTTTGAACTAAATCAAGGGCCATAACTCCGCTGTTACTAGTCCGATATGAATGGTTTTCGAACTTGTCCGAGCTTTCATTGATATTAACAACTTGATAAAGTTTGGTAAAGATCGGATGAACAATGAAGACCCTATCGTCTTAACGAGGGAAAATATATTTTAACTAAATCAAGGGCCATAACTCTGCTGTTACTGGTCCGATATGACTGGTTTTCGAAATTGTCTTAGCTTTCATTGATATTTACAATCTGATAAAGTTTGGTAAAGATCGGATGAACAATGAAGCCCCCACTCATCTTAACGAGGCAAAATATAGCATTTTTAACTAAATCAAGGGCCATAACTCCGCTGTTACTGGTCCGATATAGCTGGTTTTCAAAATTTGTGTGAGCTTTCAACAACACTAACAATCTGATAAAGATTGGTAAAGATCGGATGAAAAACGAAGGCCCTATCGTCTTAACGAGGCAAAATACAAGAGGTCAATGACCTTGAAGCTCTACCGATTGATTTTGTTTTCAGGAAGAAGTCGCTACAAACTTGTTTTTTGAAAATCTATTTTTAGCAGTGGCGGCCATCTTGAATTTCCGGCCGACCTGAAATTTTGCTAGGATCAATTAGACACCAAGAGCAACATTCCTGTGAAGTTTCATGAAAATCCGTCAAGTAGTTTCAGAGGAGTAGTCGCTACAAGTTTTCATTATATAACTCTATGTAAACAAAGATGGCCGCTGACAGCCATGTTTAACATTGAATCAAAATAATGTTCGACTCGGATAACCATCATGTCATGCTGATCATTTTACAAAAAGTCCCATATCAATATCACTTATAGTTTTCAAGAAGTAGTCGCTACAAACTTATTTTTTTTAAATCTATTTTTAGCTGTGGCGGCCATCTTGAATTTCTGGCCGATCTGAAATTTTGCTAGGATCAATTAGACATCAAGAGCAACATTCCTGTGAAGTTTCATGAAAATCCGTCAAGTAGTTTCAGACGAGTAGTCGCTACAAGTTTTCAATATATAACTCTATGTAAACAAAGATGGCCACTGGCAGCCATGTTTAACGTCGAATCAAAATAATGTTCGACTCGGATAACCATCATGTCATGCTGATCATTTTAGAAAAAGTCCCATATCAATATCTCTTATAGTTTTCAAGAATAGTTCAGGTCGGCCGGAAATTCAAGATGGCCACCACGGCTAAAAATAGATTTTTAAAAAATAAGTTTGTAGCGACTATTCTTGAATTGAATTGAATGTTGTTTAACGGCTCATCAACACAGTACAGGTTATTTAGAGCCGCCCCAGAGAGAGGGGAAGGATACATAGGAATCCGGGAACCTGCCCTACTCTTATTATCGAATAGATTCCTATGGTTCTTTAACGTGCTCGGTTGATAGACCGATACACGGGACCGCCCGGTTTACGTCCCCGTCCGTACACGGGACCGCCCGGTTTACGTCCCCGTCCGTTGGACGGGGATGTAAACCGGGCGGTCCCGTGTATCGGTCTATCAACCGAGCACGTTAAAGAACCATAGGAATCTATTCGATAATAAGAGTAGGGCAGGTTCCCGGATTCCTATGTATCCTTCCCCTCTCTCTGGGGCGGCTCTAAATAACCTGTACTGTGTTGATGAGCCGTTAAACAACATTCAATTCAATTCAAGAATAGTCGCTACAAACTTATTTTTTAAAAATCTATTTTTAGCCGTGGTGGCCATCTTGAATTTCCGGCCGACCTGAAATTTTGCAAGGATCAATTAGACATCAAGAGCAACATTCCTGTGAAGTTTCATGAAAATCCGTCAAGTAGTTTCAGAGGAGTAGTCGCTACAAGTTTTCATTATATAACTCTATGTAAACAAAGATGGCGGCTGGCAGCCATGTTTAAGGTCGAATCAAAACGATTTTCGACAAGGACCAACATCATGTCATCTTGATCATTTTAGAAAAAGTCCCATATCAATATCTCTTATAGTTTTCAAGAAGTAGTCGCTACAAACTTATTTTTTAAAAATCTATTTTTAGCCGTGGCGGCCATCTTGAATTTCCGGCCGACCTGAAATTTTGCTAGGATCAATAAGACATCAAAAGCAACATTCCTGTGAAGTTTCATGAAAATCCGTCAAGTAGTTTCAGAGGAGTAGTCGCTACAAGTTTTCATTATATAACTCTATGTAAACAAAGATGGCCGCTGGCAGCCATGTTTAACGTCGAATCAAAACGATTTTCGACAAGGACCAACATCATGTCATGCTGATCATTTTAGAAAAAGTCCCATAGCAATATCCCTTAGTTTTCAAGAAGTAGTCGCTACAAACTTGTTTTTTAAAAACCTATTTTTAGATTTGGCGGCCATCTTGGATTTCACATCTACATGAATTTTTGCTAGGATCAACTAGACTTCATGGGCAACATTTCTGTAAAGTTTCATGAAAATCCATTCAGTAGTTTCAGAGGAGTAGTCGCTACAAAAAAAAAGTTAACGGACAGACGGACGACGGACACCGCACCACGGCATAAGCTCTGCTGATCTCTGATCAGTAGAGCTAATAACAATATAGCATTTTCAACTAAATCAAGGACCATAACTCTGCTGTTACTGGTCCGATATGGCTGGTTTTCGAACTTGTCCGAGCTTTCATTGATATTAACAATGTGGTAAAGTTTGGTAAAGATAGGATGAAAAATGAAGGCCCTATCGTCTTAACGAGCCAAAAGTTAACGCCGACGACGGACGACGGACAACTCGGCATCCCATAAGCGCCAGTAGAGCTAAAAATTACATATTTCCAACATTTTGGAGATTTCTCTTATTGCAACACAATTTTACAATAGTCTCAACTTAGAATTATAAAGGGCAATAACTCCTGTAATTTTCATCTGAATTATAAGCCCTTGCTTCATACACACCATTACTTGCTAGTGATCTTGTGCACACTAATTTTGGTGTATGTAGGTATAATACTATTTGCAAAGTTAGGTGACAAGTTTGCAACCCAGACAGAAGACTATTCTTGCATATAAAGTTAATAACTCAGCAATGTGTACCGGTTCTATCTACCCTTACTACCTACACATCATTTATTGGTAGTTATCTTGCACACCTTTCTGGTAAGGTTTGCACATATAGTTGAGAAAAAGACGCAACATCTTACAATACATTAAGGGGGCATTGGTGGCTCAGTGGTTGATCTCTGACTTGAAATCCCTTGCCCGTCACCGTTGTGGGTTTGATTTCTCATAGGCCTAGGAATCTTTATGTAAGGAAGCTATCCAGCTGGCTTGCGGAACATTGGTGGTTCTACACAGGCGCCTGCCTGTGCATGAAAACTGCCCAGAGAGGCACCTATCTCCACATTGGTGGTTCTACCCAGCACCTGCCCGTGCATGAAAACTGCCCGGAGGGGCACCTTTCTCCACATTGGTGGTTCTACCCAGGCGCCTGCCCATGCATGAAAACTGCCCGGAGAGGCACCTTTCTCCACATTGGTGGTTCTACCCTTGTGCCTGCCCGTGCATGAAAACTGCCCGGAGGGGCACCTTTCTCCACATTGGTGGTTCTACCCAGGCGCCTGCCCGTGCATGAAAACTGCCCGGAGAGGCACCTTGATTCTAACACAAGTAGGTACATACTACCACAAGTCATGATTCTAACACAAGTAGGTACATACTACCACAAGTCATGATTCTAACACAAGTAGGTACATACTACCACAAGTCATGATTCTAACAGAAGTAGGTACATACTACCACAAGTCATGATTCTAACAGAAGTAAGTACATACTACCACAATTCATGATTCTAACAGAAGTAGGTACATACTACCACAAGTCATGATTCTAACACAAGTAGGTACATACTACCATAAGTCATGATTCTAACACAAGTAGGTACATACTACCATAAGTCATGATTCTAACACAAGTAGGTACATACTACCATAAGTCATGATTCTAACACAAGTAGGTACATACTACCACAAGTCATGATTCTAACACAGGTAGGTACATACTACCATAAGATTCTAACACAAGTAGGTACATACTACAATAAGTCATGATACTAACACAAGTAGGTACATACTACCATAAGTCACGATTCTTACACAAGTAGGTACATACTACCATAAGTCATGATTCTAACACAAGTAGGTACATACTACCATAAGTCATGATTCTTACACAAGTAGGTACATACTACCATAAGTCATGATACTAACACAAGTAGGTACATACTACCATAAGTCATGATTCTTACACAAGTAGGTACATACTACCATAAGTCATGATTCTTACACAAGTAGGTACATACTACCATAAGTCATGATACTAACACAAGTAGGTACATACTACCATAAGTCATGATTCTTACACAAGTAGGTACATACTACCATAAGTCATGATACTAACACAAGTAGGTACATACTACCATAAGTCATGATTCTTACACAAGTAGGTACATACTACCATAAGTCATGATACTAACACAAGTAGGTACATACTACCATAAGTCATGATTCTTACACAAGTAGGTACATACTACCATAAGTCATGATACTAACACAAGTAGGTACATACTACCACAAGTCATGATTCTAACACAAGTAGGTACATACTACCATAAGTCATGATTCTAACACAAGTAGGTACATACTACCATAAGTCATGATTCTTACACAAGTAGGTACATACTACCATAAGTCATGATACTAACACAAGTAGGTACATACTACCATAAGTCATGATTCTAACACAAGTAGGTACATACTACCATAAGTCATGATTCTTACACAAGTAGGTACATACTACCATAAGTCATGATACTAACACAAGTAGGTACATACTACCATAAGTCATGATTCTTACACAAGTAGGTACATACTACCATAAGTCATGATTCTTACACAAGTAGGTACATACTACCATAAGTCATGATTCTTACACAAGTAGGTACATACTACCATAAGTCATGATTCTCAGGTATGATCTTACACACCTAGTTTTGTCTGGTTAGCTCTTATAGTTTTAGTAGGTGACACACATTTTTACAATATTAAGACTACATAATTATAAAGGATAATAACTCCTGTTAATTGTATCCAATGTATCTGCCCTTGCTTCCTACACATCATCACTTGCTGGTGATCTTGCAAACCGAGGTCGGTGTAAGTAGGTAAGCAGGCGACAAGTTTGCAACACACGGCAAGATGAAACAAAAACAAAATTTAAATACACAAGAAATTTTATTGAACAGTTTCTCTGTTGACAATCTCAGAATGTTTTTATACAAAATGAATTTATTCAGTGACCATTTACAATGAAATATTTATTGACAGCATCATCCCACATATACATATTTATACATAATCCTTCAATATAATAATGATCAAGACATTTCATTGCAATACATTCAGGCGTTTTATACAATGTTTTATTTCTTTTATGTACAGCTGCTACAATGCTATATGTGGACTTCTGGAGGATTTGACCCTCGTTGTAGATAAAGAATTGTACCAATGTTGATGAATTCGTTACCATCACAATGCTTTATCCAATAAATACATGTGTGTGGTGAAAATGACCAGATAACTATTTTTACCAGTATTATTTTAAAAAGCCACTTAATGTACCCTTATTACAAAATGTTCTGCATTTTTTGTTCATGAAACCAGCTTTCTTTGTAAACCTTTCTATGAAAAAACAACAAGACCACCACATTTCTGTACATTGTATGAAATGAAAAAAATGTATGCACTTGTTAATATATATATATACACCGTACTATGTACAACTATAATATAAAATTGTACATGAATAAAAGTCTATTCTAACACTACAGTTCAACATTACAATAAAAGAACATTTAAAGTTTGAACGTTTATTTAAAAGCAAAAACACTGTAATTCGCCAGCATGGGAAGATTTTACAATAATGAATTCTTATTAAACAATTAGAATTATGATGTGTTACTAGACCATGGTGCCCGTCATTGATGTTACAATAACGCATAACTTGAACCATGGTGCCCGTCATTGATGTTACAAGCTTGTTACACTAACGCATAACTTAAACCATGGTGCCTGTCATTGATGTTACAAGCTTGTTACAATAACGCATAACTTGAACCATGGTGCCCGTCATTGATGTTACAAGCTTGTTACAATAGCATGTAAGCTCCAAAATGGTGCCCGTCATCGATGTTTTAAAATAACACATTGCCTGGTATATGGTGCTACAAGGCACAAGCACATAAAGAATTGAATCGGGTATAAGAAAGAAAACATTTCCACCAAGAAGATTAATTGCAAACTGTGAAACAACAGAAAAACACACACATACAAAAACAACATGCTCTTATAGCAAGCAAATTTAGTGATTTAAATATTCCCTACTGATGTAGTGTAACCAACTATCTATTACATAAAAACAAGAGGTCAAATTGACCTTGAATTTACATAAAAACAAGAGGTCATATTGACCTTGAAGCTCTTCTGATAGGTTTTGATAGCTACATCCGCATTCCTGTGAATTTCATGAAAATCCGTCAAGTAGTTTCAGAGGAGTATTCGCTACAAGTTTTTATTATGTAACTCGTATGTAAACAAAGATGGCCACTGCAGCTGTTTAATGCCGAATCAAAATAATTTTTGACAAGGATCAACATAATTTCATGCTGATCATTTCTGAAAAAGTCCCATATCAACAACACATAGTTTCCAAGAAGTAAAACAAACTTGTTTTTTAAAAATCTATCTAGCTTTGGCGGCCATCTTGGATTTCACATCAACGAGAAGTTTTGCTAGTAGCAACTAGACATCATGGGCAACATTCCTGTAAAGTTTTATGAATATCCATCAAGTAGTTTCAAAGGAGTAATCTCTAAAAAAACAGTTTACGGACGGACAGACAAATGGGCGGATGGACACCTCACCACGGCATAAGCTTTGCTGATCTTTGATCAGTAGAGCTAATAAAGAAGGCACACGCATAACCTCCTGATTGCACTTAGAAAACCTGTCAAATTTCACATAAAAAAATCCTTGAAGGGAAAATGAAGATAACTGAGCAGAAACCAATTTTCAATTCATAGTAACAGTGATCTTGACCAAATGACTCGAATAACAATCCCAAGAGTCCGTTCTGCGAGCCAAATCTAGAGGTGACTTTTCACTAAAATCCCTCGAAGTGAAGTTATTGAACGGGGAAACTACATTTCTGTTTATAGTGACATTGATGTTTGACCAAATAACAATCCAGAGCTTTTATTCCAGTTTCATTAAAATACTTACAAGGGTAATAATTTAAGTTATTGAGCGGAAATGACACGCGACAGGCAGAATTACAAAGTGCAATCCTAGGTAAGTGACAGACAGTAGGTGACAATAATATAGGGGGGGTGGGGGGGCAGTAAACAACTTTGGAACATGAATGGTATATATGTCAAAGAAGGCAAACTATTGTGAAGAAGCTGGCTTAAAGCTACAGAACCTTAATTCGCGACTCTTTGTAGGGGTGTCTTTATTTGCAATTTCATGTTCTTTATGGTGCTCAAACTACCTGTACACAGGTAGTACTACAATTTTCAGAGAAAAAAAGTTAGACTCTGTCGGTACTCACACAACATTCAGATTTGCAATACGGCGTTCTATCCACTGAGCTATAGGGACTACTTGATAAGATGGTGTATAAAGTACCATTTATTACAATGAAAACATATTTGTAAACGCACCTGAAGACGGATCAGTATCTATTATTCGGAGTGCTTGTTTCAGCCAAAGTTTTTTTCAGACTTTAAGATAAAATTAATCTACTACCTAAATAAGTTGTATATCAGTGAAACAGAGATTTTTAGTGGTAAATAAAAATACCGTGTTTTTCAAAATCGGTTGAGAAATTAAAATTTCATGCGCGATAGTTGGTTGTTAGTAAATTCAGACACCCTGATAGCAAAATATGAAAGCTAAATAAGTTATTTGAAATTTCTTAATTTTCTGCTGTTCCTGCCCCATCAAAAAATCATTTTGGCTGTAAAATATTTATTTCTCAACCAATTTTCAAAATTAAAGTAGTTTTATTTACCACTAAAAATGCCAGTTCTAATGATGGGCATATTATTTAAATTGCTCAAATTACTGCAGAAAAACCTTTGGCTGAAACAAGCACCCCAAACAATAGTCCATTATGTCACACATGCATGGTGTAAAACTACGTTATCAAATTGGAATAGAACTGTCGTCCAGAAGAGCGCATACATTTACCCGATATAATTTTAATTGGTCGAACGATATGGTTCTAACGATACTTATTTGATGGACAGGGAATGTAATCGAGTGTTAACAAGGTAGAATATAGCGAATGTGCAAATATTTATTATCATAAACCCAATCTACTTTTAAAAATATAAAAATAATTTTATTATCTCACCCTTTTCCAAGTTTTCCAGAACTTCCAATAATAAAGAATGTTTGGCGGTGAGTAACCGTACTCAACTTCTTTTGTATGCAGCACGCCGGGGCGTGGCCCAGTGACCCCCTGCATGCTGGAGGTCATGGGTTCAATCCCCAACCAGGTCAGACTTCATATCCAGTCTACGGGCAATCGCTATATCTCTCAACAATTTGATAGGGTCATAAAGAGTATGAAAAGAAAATTATATATGAAACAAAAAACTTTTTGTAGCAGCTACATAGCACCAAAATGAACATTTTTGTACAAACATTTTCTAACTCTGCGTGCTTACAATCAGTGAAAATGACTATTATTTACATCTATACTTACAAGAAAACTCTATTTTCAATGTACACGAGCACAAGATTATTTCTATTAACAACAAGAAGCAGCCGGAGAGACAGTCATACCTTCCCACATTTTTTTCCTATGTATGGCCTTGACTGAAGATTTAGACATGGGTGTTGGGTTAAAAACCTATCTCTGCATGTAAAAGTTACTGAACAGACAGATTACATACATTGCTTCTTAAATAGGACCTTACAGGAAAGCTTGTTTAATATTGAATTTATTAAACGAGTTGGATAAACTTACATGATGAGAGACTCTGTCTGCCATTTAAATCAATTTCATCCAACGAGTTTTGTGATGTCATATGCCGTACGCTGCCGAACAACAAAATTACCTCGACCATTTCCGTAATCAGGTATTTTAAACGGTTACGGAAATAGACAATGCAATTCCGTTGCACACCAAGCTGAACGAAAGGACAGAACGATGATTTGACCTTCATTTGCATTTTATTTCACTCGTGAATATGATATATGAATATAGTGTTAATTACTCCGAGTTACCTTGACGTTTCTGAATATCGCTTTGATGATGGTTTATGTATGACCTTTACTCTGAAGATTCTAACATTGGTGTTCAGTTCTACACACTGATACTGACATGGGTGTTGGGTTTTGTAAATTGTCTTGAGATGAGTAAATGTGCCAAATTATTCTGAAATCCCTTTGTGCATGCAAGTGTTATGGAGAGGACACAAAATGAACCTTACTATAGCATATAATGCATGACCTTGAAGATACCGACATGGGTGTTGGGTTCTGCACATCATGTTGAGATGAGTAAATGTGTGAAGTTATTCTGAAATCCCTCCATGCATGCAAGAGTTATGGAGCTGACACGAAATGGGACGTATGTAAGAACAGAGGGCATTACTATATCCCGCTTCTGCCTACCGCGGCAGGGGATAAAATGTTTTTGTGTTAAATTATATTTTATTGTAAAAGTGGCGAACTCAAAGGGACTTAAGGCGATCTTGAAAAATAATAACGGGTGTCAATCCACATACTAGAAAAACCATCAGAACGGGTTTCAGTCATATTCAATGTAGATTTGCACTTAACTACGCCATATAAATGATTTATTTCTTGTTAATAAAATAGTTTGGTCAGGAAAACTCGGCGACTCGGCTAGTCATAAATCATGGACAGTAATTCATATGGTACTTGAAAGCTATATAAAACTGCCAGCAATACGAATCCCATATGAATTAATACCGATTTGTACAACAAAAATACACCGAGTCTTTGGCGGTTTTCAGTCCGAACATTTCCATAAATAATTTCATAAACTTGATATGCAGCTTATTTGATGAATATGGAACTGAAGCACAATATGAGGGTTATCTGTATTGGTACCAATTACTATTCTAAATCCAGTCCCTTTAATGTATGTACAATACAAGGTGATTGTTTAGGAATATACAAACTTGACAGCATTTCTTCTGAGATCCAGTTAATTTTTACACTATAGTCTTCATTGCAACCCTTTGTACACGTTACTAAATATTAAATGACATGTTACTTAGGGCTATTCCATTTTAACTTACGCCACAGACAGCACTTTAATGATGGCTATTCATGGTCACTATTTGCAGCTGTAATGAATTGTATTTTTGCGTCAATAAGTTCAGTATTGGCAAAGCCACACTGTTTGTTAGATAGTATTTTGTGATAACCATGCTTTAAGAGTATAAAGGGCCATGATCCTACCATTTTATTATTCAAACTGACCATAATGACATGACACTCAACCAGTATTTACATGTGTCATATTTACATAAAAATATAATGAATAAATGGTTTCTTTCAAAGTGACCATTTGTCTTAGTGAAAGTAATAGCCATAATCCAGCCATTATTTTTTCAAAATCAACCAGAATTAAAAACTTGACATGTAGTTTGATCCCAAACAGCTTCACAGCAAATACAGACTGAATATCTGAAATAGTTTTCAGTACCATGACTGGAAACCATTTCTAGTATAAAGGGCATAGGACATACTCCTAATATTCTTTAACAAGAGGGCCAAAATGACCTTTTTCAGTTCAAGTGGGTGACTGGAACACTTGCCGTGTGCTTATTTCAGCAAGTACAGTCTATGTACGGTTTTTCCTTTATAAGTCAATGTAAAACGTGCGACCCCGGAGCAGGGCCAAATTTGACCACAGGGCCACCATTTGAACAAGCTTGACAGTGGACAATAAGCCAATGCTACAAGCATGAGAGCTCAGGGCCACCATTTGAACAAGCTTGGCAGTGGACCATAAGCCAATGCTACAAGCATGAGAGCTATGCCTTTTGGTTTCAGAGAAGATTTTTTAAGTTTTTCCTTACATGTAATACATAACTAACGCAAAATATTAACCGGCCGCAGCGGAGGCTCAAGTGGCAACAATAGCTTTTATTCCCTCTTCAATGGATGGTTGGTTGAAATGTGTTTTATATCATTTTTAGCTCATTTAAGCTATATGACGGTTGATTTTTTGAGTTTTTTTCAGACCACCCACTTTTTCCTGGGTAGATAGAACCAGTATTGTGCACCTCCCGCCATCTGTAAAAAAAGATACTTTCACAAGTTGAGCTTCCAGTGGGTTTCCTATAAAAGTCAGCTAAAAACAAAATCATTTGTATACCAAGTAATGACCTTTTTTAGATCATTTATTTGGGTTATTTACATAACATGAAGATAATAAAAAAGGTATCAAATCCCTATATCTCCTTTGTATGTACATGTAGTTAATGGAATAGCCCTAAATATTAAATGAAGTGACAGTTTACATATTGAAGATGGAATGATGGAAACATGTTTGTTTTTTAAATAGTGGAGCATTTTTACAATTTGTTCATGCTATTGAAAATATAATATGTACAAGGTTTTTATTTTACAAGGTTTTAATAACAAATGCTGATATTTCACTTTTATATAATCAGTATAAAAATACACAACTCAGTAAATCCTCTACATGCTAAAACCTTCATTGATTAGTTAAGGTAGACTTTGTACAGAACATTTGATTGAATTGGGTTTTAAGACACACCAACACATGAAAGGCTTATGGCGACTAACAGGAATGAACATGCCAGGCTCATCCTCCATTCACATCGAGATAAAATACGGAGAATGGGCCTAGAACCTTTTCACCTGCAGAAGTTTGGCTATTTTAAATATTGATTTTCTATAATCTGCAGCATTCATCAAGTATAATAAAAGAAACATTCAGACAAATAACATAAATTGTACTAACTCCAAAATGTGTGCATAAACAAGGACCAGCACGACAAGTTTATCATCACCGAACGGGTAATAAATATACTCACTACAGTTCTGTCAATGTTTATACTATTTCTGTATCTAGCTACCACTGTCAGCTGGGTATGCAGAAATTACCAACATCTCATCTTCTTATGAAATCTCATTTAACTCTAAAACTTATCCGATAACAAGTAACTGTACTCGGTGTGTCTGACAACAAGGCCAAAATATCTTTTGCACAATATGTTTATAAAACATACAAGAAATCTGCAGATTCACATGTCTCGCCTAACGGGGGCAGGACTTAAAAATAAAAGATAAATGATGCTTAAATGAAAGTTTGTAAACATTTTGGAACTAAAAACTGAGTTTACAGTTTGCTGAGATGACATTTAAGTGCATTTGTTTAAAAACAAAATGCCGTTCTATAAAAAGAATTAAAAAATATATAAATAAACAAGACTCAAGATACAACTATAAGCAGAGTTTGAAAGCTCTTAGTGCATACAGTTTGTGAGAAAGTGACCTAAACGCAACAGTTGAAGGTAAAACTTATAAGGTTATCTGTCTTTTGCTTGGAGGGTCAAAGTTACATCCACATTTGCTTTGTCATATTGCGATGTACCACCCAAGATACAAATATAAGCAAAGCTTGAAAGGTATAGTGCATACAGTTTGCGAGAAATTGACCTCAACGCAAAAGTTGAAGGTAACAATTATTGTTATCTGCCCTTTGCTTGGATGGTCAAGGTCACTTCCATATTTGCTTTGGCACGTTGCAATGTATCACCCAAGATACAACTATAAGCAAAGTTTGAAAGGTCTAGTGCATACAGTTTTGCTTTTAGGTCACTTTGTGAAAAAGTGACCTAAAAGCAAAAGTTGTACGTAAAAATTTATTAAGTTATCTGCCCTTTACTTGGAGGGTCAAGGTCACTTCTGGATTAGCAGTGGCCCTATTCTTGCCCAGGAACCACAAAGGGCAAAATAAAGAATTACCAGGTAACAAAAGCACTTAGCATTTCAACAAGAAAATGGTCTATATACATTGCACAACAAAGTGTTTTTATGTTTTTACATGTATTAATGCATGAAATGAAGGAGAAATATACAACTATGTTTGAACTGTACATAATGAAATACTTTGAATCAGTTTTAGCATGTATCGGACAAGAATTACTGTAGTGGAATTTCAATTTATACAATTTTTACAACCTTACAGGCAAGAAATTGCCAAAACTTTTTACAACTATATAGAAAACTAAAATATATATAAAAAAAAAAGGTTTAACATAAGATTATGCTTGTTCCTATATATGGAAATGACTACATCTATAGACAATGGGTTTGTGTATTCTATACAAGTATTTTACAAAGTTTATTTGATTAGGCTCAAGACAGGTCAAATGCTTAGCTGCTCAAACATAGCAAACTGTACACAATATAATTGCTGGGGGAAATGGTAATTACATCAAATGAGATATACAAAATTTGCTCAACAAAATTTATACAGTTATATCATTCAAAACAATAAACTCACACATCAGTAACAATCAAGGCAACAAAAACAAGTATGAAAACACTGCTTTTTATAATGGGGAGATACATATTTAAGAGTACAAGAAAATATTCAAAGTAAATTACCCCTAAAGGACCATAAACAAGAAGACCAATGGCACTAAATCACTCACCTTATCAGCTTGCCCATTGTAGACCACTTTCAACGTTTACACAAGTGGTCAAGATAAAAAAAGCTTCAAACGTTTTTCTCTCTTTTTATATGTCAAACTGTGACCCCTGGAGCAGGGCTTGTTTAATCCAGGGTCGCCATTCAAACAAAACTGGTAGAGGAACATAAGCTTATGCTACTCGCAATACAATAGACATCTAGCTTTTGTAGTTAAAAATGTGTCCATGTGACACGGATACCCACCCCCACTGCTTCAAATATTAATAAGGAAATTATCTTTTTGGACAGGGTGCAAATTAAGCCTGCGGATTCCTACCAATACAGTCTCGTCAGTGGGTAAGTGTACCAGTCAGTACCAGCAGTACATGGATGATGTAAACAATACTAAAAACAACATGCTACATCTCAACATATATATCGGACTCTACAAATGTTAATACATGCAAAAATTGGACAAAAAACATGATATAATGCAAGCGAAAATAAGAAAGAAAAATAAAACAAAATGCAGGTTGTCCAGTTTTGACAATAAAATAGTTGAAATCAACAATTATCAAATATTACAGTATACACTCATATTGTAATGGAAAGTCCACATTACATACATGCATTTTGTAACAAAATTCCACTAGGGTGTTACATATTACAAGGTCATTCATTAACAAGCGGTCAGTGACCTTGAAGAGCTCTACTGATAGGTTTGTGATAGCCAGATCAGACTTTAGGACCATTTTTTAAATCGATTTAAAAATATATCTTGTTTTCCACTGAATTTCCACCAACTTTGTAAAACCCGTAGAGCTATACAGGCCCTCGTTTTCAGACTTGGGAGGAGGTCACTGTGATTTAGATTCATCTTTATATTTGGGAGGTCACTGTGATTAAGGTTCAACTTTACATTTGGGAGGTCACTGTGATTAAGGTTCATCTTTATATTTGGGAGGTCACTGTGATTAAGGTTCATCTTTATATTTGGGAGGTCACTGTGATTAAGGTTCAACTTTACATTTGGGAGCTCACTGTGATTAAGGTTCATCTTTACATTTGGGAGGTCACTGTGATTAAGGTTCATCTTTACATTTGGGAGGTCACTGTGATTAAGGTTCATCTTTACATTTGGGAGGTCACTGTGATTAAGTCTTTAAATTTGGGAGGTCACTGTGATTAAGGTTCATCTTTATATTTGGGAGGTCACTGTGATTAAGGTTCATCTTTACATTTGGGAGGTCACTGTGATTAAGGTTCATCTTTAAATTTGGGATGTCACTGTGATTAAGGTTCATCTTTACATTTGGGAGGTCACTGTGATTAAGGTTCAATCGTTACACTTGGGAGGAGGCCACTGAGACTAAGGTTCACTTTTACACTTGGAAGGTCACTGTGATTAAGGTTCATTTTTACATTTGGGAGGTCACTGTGATTAAGGTTCATCTTTATACTTGGGAGGTCACTGTGATTAAGGTTCATCTTTAAATTTGGGATGTCACTGTGATCAAGGTTCATCTTTACATTTAGGTCACTGTGATTAAGATTCATCTTTACATTTGGGAGGTCACTGTGATTAAGGTTCATCGATACACTTGGGAGGAGGCCACTGAGACTAAGGTTCACTTTTACACTTGGAAGGTGACTGTGATTAAGGTTCATCTTTACATTTGGGAGGTGACTGTGATTAAGGTTCATCTTTATATTTGGGAGGTGACTGTGATTAAGGTTCAACTTTACATTTGGGAGGTAACTGTGATTAAGGTTCATCTTTAAATTTGGGAGGTCATTGTGATTAAGGTTCATCTTTACATTTGGGAGGTCACTGTGATTAACGTTCATCTTTAAATTTGGGATGTCAGTGTGATTAAGGTGCATCTTTACATTTGGGAGGTCACTGTGATTAAGGTTCATCTTCACATTTGGGAGGTCACTGTGATTAAGGTTCATCGTTACACTTGGAAGGAGGCCACTGAGACTAAGGTTCACTTTTACACTTGGAAGGTCACTGTGATTAAGGTTCATTTTTACACTCGGAAGGTGGTCACTGCGATTAAGGTTCATTTTTACACTGAGATTATAGTCTCGATCATCCAGACCTCTCGCGAGACTTCTCTCACAGAAGTCCAAACGATGGTCTGGAGTAAAGCTTCTTTAAAAATTTTGACATCAAAACGAGGTGTGGACAAAAAAAATTCACCGGCCTCCGATTGGTCAACTTCAGTTTGTTATGGAAATCCGTGGGAATCACCCCCTACGTCGTCAAAAAATATGTGACGTTACGCGCAATGTTGTGCAATAAAATTACTCCAAACATAGTCAGCGGATCACGATTAATGCTAAAAATTAAATTTAAACATCATTTTGTAAGATTATATTATGTTTTTAGAGAAACTACAATAAAACGAAGTTTATTGTATATTTTATAAGGATGTACACACATCCCATTGGAACTAATGTTGCGCGTAATTCAACGTGCACTTTGATGTTGCAATCAAAATGACGTCACGCCGCAGTCAGTTTTGACAGTTGGCGCCATCTATCGTCAAACTTTTAAAAGGACAGTGAGTCCAGACGCTCGCTTGCGCTCGCAGTCAGCTTGAGTGTGTCTGGATGATAGAGACTACGGAGATTAAGGTTCATCTTTACACTTGGGAGGTGGTCACTGAGATTAAGGTTCATATTTTACACTTTGGAGGTGGTCACAGCGATTAAGGTTCATCTTTACGCTTGGGAGGTGGTCAGAGAGATTAAGGTTCATTTTTACACTTGGGAGGTGGTCACCGTGATTAAGGTTAATATTTACACTTGGAAGGTGGTCACTGAGATTAAGGTTAATCTTTACACTTGGGAGGTGGTCACTGAGATTAAGGTTCACTGTTACACTTGGGAGGTGGTCACTGTGATTAAGGTTCATATTTACACTTGGGAGGTGGTCACTGAGATTAAGGTCACTATTTTGCCAATTTATGAGTTTGGTTAGGTAATAAACTTTTATGAAAAGGGGCAAAACTCTGTCAAAATGAAGATGACAGATCAGAGTTATTGGAGATGTGTAACAACATTTCCTTGGGTAAGATGAAGACGGGTGTGAAGTTTCATGAACATAGGTCAAATACTTTTCAAGTTATAGCCAAGGTTAGGTTGCAGGTCAGTCTGACAAAGTGATCCCTAAGTGTCTGCCATGCCTATGCAGGCGACAGAGTGTTCAAATTGCAAAATATGGCTTTTTTTAAATAGCAAAACAAGGGTCATACTCTTGTGTTACTAATTCGATCTGACTTGTTTTCAAACTTAAACCAGCTTTTATTGATATTAATAATCTAACCAAATTTGCTAAAGATCAAATAATAAATGAAGGCGCTAGAGCATTCACATCACAAAACATATTTTTCCCAAGGGTCATTATCCTGGTGAAACTTATCCAATCTCGCTGGTTTTCGAATTTGTCCTGAGTTTGTATTGATATAAAGAACCTTTGCAAAGTTTGGTAAGATCTGATTAATAACAAAGTCTGTATCGTGTTAACAAGGCAAAAGTTAAGAATGTATGGACGGACGATGGACAACTCGGCATCCTGTAAACTCTGTTGGGCTTCTGCTGGTCTTTTGCCTTTGGCCAGAAGAGTAGAGCTGAAAATCACTGCCATTTGGTTTCCCCAAGTGTAATTGGACCATTAGCAAACTCCCAAACCATAGAACAAATTTATTTCTATATAACAATTCAAATTCTACTAAACATTTCTTGATATGATCTGGAAGTTTCTAAATTTACACTGTAAACACTGTAAACATTTGCAGTGCTCCAGTTAAGCTTTCAGCAAAATGCGTGCTGTATGCATGAAAAAACTATCACTATCACTGAAGGTGATTAACCATCCTGCAAACGAGTACCCCACGATGATATGCGCATCTCCAATTCATACTGATACTTCTCACAAGGTTTGGTGAAAATCCATGTAGGAGTTATGAAGAAATAGCACAGAAAATATTTCTAAGAAAAAAAAAGAAAAAAGAAACGAGACAATATTGTACTGATGCTTCTTATAGTTTCGCTTAAACTGTCAAGGGGTTATGGAGAAATTGCACGGACAAGATTTGTGTGTGCAAATATTTAACGGGCCACAACACCGTAAAAAATCCATCGAACTGGAGCTAGACAATGTTATGCACATCCCCACTTCATACTATTTCGTGAAAATCCATCAGGATAAATAGCGCGGACACGATTTTGAACAGATCGAGCGACCGGCCAGCCAACTCCTATAGAGCCAGTGGTATAAAATTACAATCCATATTCTTAAAATGCATTATTTATCGACATGATAATTTCATATTGCCTGCTTAACAACAATCAGACATAAAAATGAATCTAAAACTAATATCAGCTATATAATTTGGTGGTATCTGTAAATAAAACAGTAAATAATTGTAACAGGTATTTATGTAAGATATTGAATTTGTTTTTAAGGCAATGCACTGTTCGGTGGCATGCCTATTGGTCCTAGGTCAGAGCTGTTCTTGAGGAGAAACTTTTCAAGTTTGGCGAGGATATGTTTTCCATAGGTATACTTTCTAAGCGTACTGATGTGGGGTCGAATCTTGTGCATGAGAATCTTTCGCTGCTGTGGCTCTGCGACATCAATCATTTTTTGAACTACATAATTTGCAAACTGGTCCTTCATCATGGTATAGAGGGCGCTGTTAAAACAAAACAACAGTTATTACAAACTCGGCCCACAATACAACTGCAAACTCATGTCAGATTTATGGAAAAATAGAACAGAATCTGCTTCAACATGGTAATAATAAAGAAGATACAACACTTACCCATCATTCATGGAGCAGACCTCCTCAATGAGGTAAGCTTTCTCAGCTCGAGATGAGTAAGACACACATTTCTCAACCACATTGCTGCAAAATAAAATAGTCATGGTAAATAAAAAAATGTCTCCCCAGTCATATTCAGTACTTCCGCTATGAGAAATGTTTTGTATAAAATTCTATACCAACACTATGATGACTAAAAAGATAGACACGATGTAAAACAAAAGGCCTTACATCTTGCACCTGAGGTAGGTTCAAATAATGCTGACTAGTTTTCTAGAATTTTTTTTAAAAATGTGTTTTCTTTTTTCGCTGCCATAGCAACCAGGCTTTTAGGCAGATCAGCAGTGATCAACAATGATCGAAATAATTTACATATGTTATTTTCATATTTATATAACAATGTAATGCTATGTTCCCACTGTCGTGCGATCCGTTACGAACGCCACGATTGGCCATTCGTAGCTGATCGTGGAACTTCTCTGAAATTTCAGGTTTGGATAGGAGGTGATGCGAGTCGATACGTTCTGATACGATTTGTCGCGCTCGGATGCAATCTGGTCACGATTTGTCAATTTCAGGGGTCACGATCTGTCACGGTCTGATCTCCCGTTCAGATACGATCACATACGTTCCAATAGGATTGTTTCGATCGAGTCCACGATTGGGTCTCGATCTGACACGATCATCACGATCGGGTTCCCCGAATTGGGACGATCTGGTACGTTCCGATACGTTCATCACGAACCGATGCGCTCCGTTACGATAGGATATGATTGTGGTCGCGATGTCTTTCACGATCATGATCGAGGGTGATCATGATTTGAGCTACGACTGGACCCCGACGGGTATATATACAGCCCGACTGACCATGGACTTCATTGTTTCTTGAACTTTTACAGAGTGAACACTACAACCCTCAATCATTGATGATGGCAGGAGTTGCGGATGATGACAACGTGGCATTTGCAGTATTACTGTATACTTACATTATCGCCAGAGAGGAAGATCGTAACAGATCGTGAGCGTTCGTGTAAAAACGTAACTACTCGTATCTACTCGCATTTACTCGCATCTTCTTGTATGAACTCCTATCTGCTCGTGAGTCATTCGTGTCAGGTCTTGAGCAATGGGACCCGACAGAGCGTAACAGATCGTGGGAGATCGCAACACATCTCAACAGAGCGTGGTGTTTGTCTTGTCTAAGATCGATCCCGATCACCACGATTAGATGCGATCTGTCGCGCTTTGTTACGATGCAATATGATCTGATACGATGATCCCGATTGACAATTGATCGTAGAAAAATGTTGAACCGTTCAAAAAATTTCTACGATTAACACGATTGCCACGACTGACCTCAAGATCTGATAGGATCACCACGATTAAGACCACGATTTCAATCGTGCCGCGAATTGCGATAGTGGGAACCTAGCATAATATAACAAGAGGCCCAAGAGGGCCTGTGGACGCTCTACTGGCTCAAGATAAAGTTTATGTATAAGGGGCCATAAGTCTTTCAAAAATCATTCAACCAGAACATGGCAATGACAGGTGCAACTAGGCTTAGTACTGATCATCCTCGCCAAGATTCGCTGAAATCTGGCAAAGAGTTCAGAAGAGA
This sequence comes from Cyrtodaria siliqua, assembly GCA_037043455.1. NCBI lineage: Eukaryota > Metazoa > Mollusca > Bivalvia > Adapedonta > Hiatellidae > Cyrtodaria > Cyrtodaria siliqua. The sequence continues at coordinate 31,294 of JAWPHD010015939.1, forward strand.
CTAATCTGGACAAAGTTTCTGTATTAAAACATTTAAAGGGTCACAACTCTGCCAAAAATCATTCAACCGAAATATGGCGATGATATGCACAACTAGGCTTGATACTGATCATCCTTGTCAAGTTTTGTCTGTATCCAGCCAGGGGTTCAGGAGAACTAGTCCAGAAAAAAATTGTGGTATCAAAATCCTTTAAAGGGCCATAACTCTGCCAAATATCTGTAAACCGAAACGTGACGATGACATGCACAACAAGGCTTGGTGCTGATCATCCCTGCAAAGTTTCATTGAAATCTGACGAATGGTTCAAGAGAAGTAGATCAGAACAAAGTTTGTGTATTAAAACCTTTAAAGGGCCATAACTCCGCCAAAAATCATTCAACCGGAACACGGCGATGATTTGCACAACTAGACAATGAATTGATCATCCCTAAAAAGTTTCGTTTAATCCGGCCAGGGGTTCAAGAGAACTAGTCAGAACAAAGTTTGTGTATTAAAATCTTTAAAGGGCTATAACTCCGCCAAAATCATTCAACTGGAACACGGTGACTATGTACAACTAGGCTTGGTACTGATCATCCCTGCAAAGTTTCAATGAAATCCGGCCAAAAGAAGGCCCTTTCATCTTAATGAGGCCAAGATGTAGCATATTTCAGAAAATCAAGGGCCATGACTCCGATGTAAATGGTCCAATCTGGATGTTTTTCGAACTTGTCCAAGCTTTCATTGATATTAACAATCTGGTAAAGTTTCTTAAAGATCGGATGAAAGATGAAGGCCTTATCGTCTTAACGAGGCAAAATATAGGATTTTTAACTAAATCAAGGGCCATAACTCCACTGTTACTGGTCCGATCTGGCTTGTTTTCGAACTTGACCGAGCTGTCATTGATATTAACAATCTAGTAAAGTTTCGTAAATATCGCATGAAAAATTAAGGCCCTATCGTCTTAACGAGGCAAAGTATAGCATTTTTAACTAAATCAAGGGCCATAACTCCGCTGTTAATGGTCCGATCCAGCTAGTTTTCGAACATGTCCTAGCGCTCATTAATATAAACAATCTGGTAAAGTTTGGTAAAGGTTGGATGAAAGATGAAGGCCCTATCATCTTAATGAGGCAAACTATAGTAATTTTAACTAAATCAAGGGCAATAACTCCGCTGTTAATGGTCCGATCTAGCTGGTTTTCGAACTTGTCCGAGCTTTCATTGATATTAACAATCTGTGCAAGTTTGGTAAAGATCAAATAATAAATGAAGGTGCTAGAGTGTTTACAAGGCTTAATATGGCATTTTCCAGCAAAACAAGGGCCATAACTCCGGTGAAATTATTTCGATCTTGCCAGTTTTCGAACTTGTCCAAGCTTTCATTGATATAAAGAAACTGGCAAAGTTAAGTAAAGGTCCGATTAATATTGAAGGCCCTAGAGTGTTCACAAGGCAGAAAATAGCATTTTTCAGAAAAAACAAGGGCCATGACTCCGGTGTTACGGATCCGATTTAGCTGTTTTTCGAACTTGTTTGAGCTTTCATTGATATTAACAATCTGTGCAAGTTTGGTAAAGATCAAATAATAAATGAAGGTGCTAGAGTGTTCACAAGGCAGAAAATGGCACTTTCCAGAAAAAACAAGGGCCATAACTCTGGTGTTACTGAACCACTTCAGCTGATTTTCGAACTTGTTGAAGCTATCATTGGTATTAACAATCTGTGCAAGTTTGGTAACGATCAAATAATAAATGAAGGTGTTAGAGCGTTCACAAGGCAGAAAATGGCAATTTTCAGAAAAAACAAGGGCCATAACTCCGGTATTACTGATCCGATTTGCCTGCTTTTCAAACTTGCCCGAGCTTTCATTGATATTAACAATCTGTGCAAGTTTGGTAAAGATCAAATAATAAATGAAGGTGCTAGAGTGTTCACAAGGCTTAATATGGCATTTTTCAGCAAATCAAGGGCCATAACTCCGGTGAAATTTATCCGATCCGACTGGTTTTCGAACTTGTCCAAGCTTTCATTGATATAAAGACACTGGCAAAGTTTCGTAAAGATTTGATTAATAATGAAGGCCCTAGAGTGTTCACAAGGCAAAAGTTAACAGACGGACTGACGGACCCATCCCATAAGCTCTGCTGGCCAAAAGCACGGCCAGTAGAGCTAAAAAATCAACTGAACAAGAAACACAGAAATTCCATGAAAACCAGGTTTTCCATAAGCATACTACAAAGTTTCATTCCAATATTTATTTCCATATAACCTACCTACACACCAAATTTCACTTCAATATCAAACTCCAAACTGAAGTAATTGCCTGGAAACTGTATTTTCTGTTTTTATTAATACTGACATGACCTTGCCCAGTGTCCAATGCCAAGCTGCCTTCCCATATATGCTACCTACCCAGCAAGTTTCTTCGCAATATCTCACTCCTAACACAAGTTATTGAGCGAAAACCTTTTTTCTATTTTAGTAACATCAAACAACCTTGACCTTGATCCCAGTGACCCCAAATGCAATCCCAACCTTCTTTTGCACATGAACTACCTACCCAGCAAGTTCCATCGCAATATCTTATTCCTAACTAGAAGGGTGTTCCAAGGAACACTTGTGTCGCCTGCCGTCTGCGAATTTCAGCAAGTACATTCTAACTATAAAGTTTGAAGACAGTGGGTGCAATCCTTGATGTAATATGGAGCAGATTTCTTTTTAAATGTTAAAGTTTATGAAAAGGAGCATAATTCTGCATTATATAATTGATGAGGAACTGTCGATATTTTCCCAAGTTATGAGCTAGAATAGGCTGCAGGTTAGTTTTATGAAAAGGGGCATAACTCTGCCAAAATGAATTGAATTGGGGTTTTAAGGCGCACCAACACATGAAAAGGTTATATGGTGCCTAAAAGGCATTAACATGCCAGGCTCATCTTCCATGTACATCGAGATAAAATATGGAAAATGGGCCTAGAACCTTCTCACCCTGAACTGCAAAGTTGCTGCAAATTCTATCGTAGAAACTCCATTTACGCTGGAGCCACGTTATTGTTTTTTTGCCACTGCTCTTTTGATGCGAGCGAGATAGCACCTGAAACAATGCAGGGATCATGATGAAGACCTTTAATGAACATGAACAAAAAATGATAAAATGAACATGAATTTGGGGGGATTCTATCCCTCTGACTACCCCTCCAAAGGGATCTGCAGTGGCCCTATTCTTTGCCCCGTGACCAAACGGGGGCACCCGGGAACCACACGGGGCCTGCCAAAATGAAGGTCAGATACTGGACATGTGTAACAACATTCCTTAGAGTAAAATGAGGATGTGAATTAAGTTTCATGATTCATAGGTCAACTATTTTTTAAGTTATGGCCAAGGTTAGGTTGCAGGTTAAAGTGTGTCTGACGACGACGGACAAATTGATTTCAAAATGTCTGCTACACAGGCGACATAAAAGTTATTGAGTGGAAATCATGTTTTATTTTTTTATTTACAGAGACCTGGACCAAATACAATCCCAACCTTCCTTTCCACCTAAGCTACCTACCCAGCAGGTTTTGTCGCAATACCTCACTCCTTAAAAAAGTTACTGAGCAGTGACCAAGATCCCATTCCTTTCCGCATAAGCTTCCTAACCATCAAGTTTCGTCAAAATATGGAACTCCAAAAAGTTATTGAGGGGAAACCATTTTTCTATTTACAGCGACCTTGACCCCAAATGCAATCCTAACCTTCCTTTCCATTTAAGCTACCCAGCAAGTTTCGTCACAATACCTCACTCTAAACAAAAGTTATTGAGCAGAAACCATTTTACTATTTAACCATAAGTTTGACAACGCCCGCCCGCCCGTCAAACTAATAACCAGGCTTTTCGCAAAGAAAACCTGATTAAAAACTTTACAAAATACTTTTTTAAATGAAGGCTTTTAACCAGGATTTTCAAAGTTTTAATACAAGCAATCAGTTTTAATTTTTTTAATGAAGTGCCACCCATGGATGCTTTGTGAAGATTCATCAAAATTAAACAAGTCATTTAGGGCGCTATGTCGTTTTCTATATATACATGTATGTATGGTGAAAATGGCCCCACCCACTGGTAGCCACGTTTTTCACCAAATCAGGTCGTCTTTAACAATCTTGATAGAGGATCACGTAATTAACATTTCTGTGAAATTATTTTGAAATCTGATCAGTAGTTTCCCCTAGTGGGATTTGAACCCACAACCCCAGGTTCCCAATATAGCGTATTGCATATTTAAGAAAATTAAGGGCCATAACACTGGTGTTACTAGTCCGATCCGGCTGGTTTTCACTGACCCAATTTAGCTGGTTTTCAAACTTGTCCAAGCTTTCATTGGTATTAACAATCTATAATAAATGAAGTTGCTAGAGTGTTCGTAATGCAGAATATTGCATTTTTCAGCAAAACAAGGGCCATTTCTATGGTGTTAATAATCCGATGGGGCTCGTTTTTTAACTTGTCTGATCTTTCATTGATATAAAGGCACTGACACAATTTGGTAAAGATCAAATAACAAATGAACTTGCTAGTGTTCACAAGGCAGAATATTGCATTTACCAGCAAAAACAAGGGCCATAACTCTGGTAAAACTAATCTGATCTGACTGGTTTTCGCACTTGTCCGAGCTTTCATTTGCAGAAGACACTAACAATGTTTACTAAGGATCAAATAATAAATGAAGTTGGTAAAGTGTTCACAAGGCAGAATATGGCATTTTTCATCAAATCAAGGGCTATAAATCTGGTGAAACTAATCTGATCTGGCTGTTTTTCACTGATATAAAGACAAACTGGCAAAGTTTGGTAAAGATCCGATTAATAATGAAGGCCCTATCGTGTTCACAAGGCAAAAGTTAACGGACGACGATGCTCTGCATTTCCGCTCATTGCCCTCTATCAGTGTGTGAAATTTTTGAGTTATAGAGCGGACACAAAATGAGACCGACGGACGGAATTACTATATCCCCCTTAAGCCTGAGGCAGCGATTTTGTAAATATAAAATATTAAACTTCTGGCTCTTGCAGTTTCAAAAAAAGATTTTTTAAGTTTTCCCCTAAATATGTCTATGTACAAATGTGCCCCCGGCCAGATTTGACCCCAGGAACACCATCTGCACAAACCTGGTAGAGAACCATAAGCTGATGTTACATGCGTTGTGCTTTGTGGTTTCAGAGAAGGATACTTGTTTTTAAAAGTTTTTCCCTAAATATGTGCCCCCTGCAGGGGTGGGGCCCAAACTTGATCCCAGAGTCCTTATTTGAACAAGCTTGATAGAGAACCATACGCTTACGGTAAATGCAAAATATTAAACATCTGGCTCTTGTAATTTCATGGAAGACTTTTTAAGATTGACCCTATATGTCTTATAAAACATGTGACCCCTGGGTTTGAACAAACTTGGTAGAGGACCATAGGCTTATCCTACAGGCAAAATAAGACGGTAGTTTGACAGGATTATTTTTTTTAAAAGATTTTCCTATATTACTCTATATAAAACTGTGACCTCCGGGCCGTGACCAGATTTGACCACTGGATCACCATTTGAACAAACTTGGAAGAGGACCATAAGATGATGCTACATGAAATATATGAAAGCTTTTTTCCCTATATAAATCTATGCAAAACATGCAAAATATCTATATATTTGGACCCCCGGAGCACAGCCATTTTGAACCCCAGGGACTTCATTTGAACAAACTTGATAGTCCAGGGGTTGGCGATCATTAATAAAGATAAACTGTCAAAATCTGTTCAGTGGTTCTTGAGAAGATTTTTTAAGGTTTTGACCATAAAAGGTAATCGTGGCCATCTTGGATGTCACATTGATCTACTTTTAACAAATCTGAAAGCAACTGACCTAAGGATCATCCATGTGAAGTTTTGACAAAATTGACCACAGTTTCAGAGATCTCGTTTACATTTTTTGACGGACAGACGACGGACAAAAAAGTGAATACAATAGCTCAGGTGAGCTAAAACGTCTTTGCAAAACATGCAAAATCTCTACATAAAAACTTAGGATCCCCAGGCGCAGCCATTTTTGACATGGGGTATTCATTTGTCAATGAACAAATTTGATAATCCAGTGGTTGGCGATCATTAATAAAGAAAAAAAATCGAAATCTGTTCAGAAGATTTTGTAAGGTATCACCATTTATGGTCATGGCGACCATCTTGGATGCTGCACTGACCTTATTTTAACAAATCTGAAAAACACTGACCTCGGGATCATCCACTGAAGTTTAGTCAAAATTACAGTTACTGAAGAGATGTTGCTTGAGCAATTGTTAATGAACAGACGGACAAAATGTGATCACAATATTTCACTTCAGCCTTCCGCTCAGTTGAGCTAAAAAATATATCTAAATATCTGGTGATGATCACTATATATGCGACCGCATCACGAGGTTATATGCCAAAAAATCATTGAACCGGACGAACATGATGATTGTATGTACAACTGGACTTCAGGAGAACTAGTCTGGACAAAGCTTGTGTATTACAAAAAGGCCACAGCCTACAAATTATAAAGGTACAGATTTTTTATTTGACCAACACCAATGTCAATCCCAAGAAGATATTTAATAGCGGGGGATGCATGTGGAGGAGACCGGATGTAACCTATATTTCGTGAAAGTAGGTAACAGCGACGCGAAATTATGCGCATGAAGTAAGGTGCATATAAGGAACATTCCGGTTTAGATTGGTGAAAATCCTCTGAGAAAGAGGAAAGATATGCATGTCGCAGTGGAGATAGGACGTGACATGTTTTGTCAAAAATAGGTCACAGCGACCCTAAATATTGCATGTTACTAATCCAATTTGGTTGTTTTTCAAACTTCTAAAAGCTTTCATTGATAGCAACAATCTGATACAGTTTGGTAAAGATCGGATGAAAAATGAAGGCCCTATCGCGTTGAGGCAAAATATAGCAAACTAAATCAAGGGCCATAACTCCGGTGTTACTGGTCCGAACTGGCTGGTTTTCGAACTCGTCTCAGCTTTCATAATATCAACAATCGTTAAAGTTTGAAAAAGATCGGATGAAAAATGAAGGCACTATTGTGTTACGATGCAAATGTTAACAGACGACGGGACAACTCGCCATCCCATAAGCTCTGCTGGCCTTCAGCCTGTAGAGCTAAAATTCATTCAACCAGAACGCCCTGACAATATGTGCTACTAGACATCATACTGATACTTCCTGTGAAGTTTCATGGAAATTGATTGAAAAAACGTAGGAAGAGTTAAGCGGACAAGAAAGCGGGACAAACAGACAAACGGATGGACATGATGGCAACTATATGAACATTTCGGGGAGCATAAAAACGTTAAAAATTGGAACATATTCATGCAGATCGAACAACATTATAGACATTATTACCTGGCAAATTTATGTTGACTTAAGACGAGTACCTTCCCACGCAGTTCGCCGACGATCATACTCTTGTCCTCAGGGCGCCCATGCTCCAGCACATGCTGTATGACATAGTTACCATACTGGTCCTGCACTAGTCTGTCAGTGTGCTCGTGTAATTCATCAAGAATAGGCTGAGTTTGATCCTGCATACAGTGCTCCAGGATCCGCTGTATGACACGACAACCATACGGGTGGGTAGACAATGTATAGACCTACAGTGTATAAAACGATTTGTTGCAATTTAATCTTAAACTAGGCCCCCCACTGGGGAAAGGGCCATAAATCCGCCAAAAATCATTCAACTGGAACATGATTAAGATATGCGCAACTTGGCTTGGCAATGATCATCTCTACTAAGTTTTGTTGAAATTCGATAAGGAGAACTAGTCCGGAAAAAGTTTGTGTGTGAACACCTTTAAAGGGACATAATTCGCCAAAAATCATTCAACCGGAACATGCCAAGTTTCATAAAAATACTTTTCTCATTATCGCAGGATCCATATTTGTTGGACGGACTGAATAACTGGGGGCAAACCTAAAGTTCCCTCCGCTGACACACTGGTAGGGGACTACAAAAGACACGATGTTAGATGCATATATGGAACATTCTAGTACAGTTTGGTGAAAATCCTGCAAGTAATGAAGAAAATATAAATAAATGAAAGTCAGACGGACTAACCAACTGACTCACATACACCCAGATGACATTGTGATCGCGGCAAGTTAAATGTGAACCCAGTCACTATTTGAACCAACTTGGTAGAGGACCATAAGCTTATAATAAATGCAAAATAGAAAACCTCTGTCTCTTGTAAATTCAGAGAATATTTTTTTCCTTTACAAGTCTATGTAAATTATGTGACCCCTCGGTTGGGGCCAAAATTGACCCAAGAGTCACCATTTGAACAAACTTGGTAGAGGACCAAAAGCTTATAGTAAATGCAAAATATTAAACCTCTGGATCTTGTAGTTTCCGAAAAAATGTTTAAAGATTTTCCCAAAGCAAGTTTATGTAAAACCTTGTGCAGGGCCAAATTTAACCCCAGGGTCACCATTTGAACAACTTGCTAAAGGACTATTAAATGATGCTACATGTAATATATGAGAGCTCTGTGCCTTGTGGTTTTAGAGAAGATTTTTCAAGTTTTTCCATAAGTTATTCTATGTAAAACATGTGATGTATGGGGCGGGGCTAAAGTTAACATCAGGGTCACCATATGAATAAACTTGGTAAAAAAACATAAGCTTATGGTTAATGCAAAATATTAAACCTCTGGCACTTGTAGTTTCAGAGAAGATGTTTTTTTTACAGTTTTCCCCTATATAAGTCTTTAAGTTCAACATTTTCATCATATGCGAAATGTAGCTTTTGGCTTCTGTACTAAAACATGTGACCCCTGGGGCGACGCTAAATGTCAGGCCAGGGTGACCATTTGAACAAACTTGATAGAGGACCATAAGCTGATAGTAAATGCGAAATATTGAACTGCTGGCTCTTCTAGTTTCATAGACCTTTTTATGTTTCCCCTATATAAGTCTATGTAAAACTGTGACCCTGGGGCGAGGCCAAATTTGAACCCGGAGACACCATTTGAACAAACTTGCTAGAGGACCATAAGCTGATGTTATATGTAAAATATGAGAGCTTCGTGCCTTGTGGCTTTAGAGAAGATTTTTTTTCTATATGTAAGTCTATGTGCGAAATCCCCATATACAAACTTTGGATTCCAGGGGCACAGCCATATGTTAAAAACATTTCCTAGATGTCAGGTCAATGTAACCCTTACCTTTGACCTTCTAACAAAATAAAACAAGAGGCCCAAGAGGGCCTGTGGACGCTCTACTGGCTCAAGATAAAGTTTATGTATAAGAGGCCATAATTCTTTCAACAAGAGGTCAATGACCTTGAAGCTCTACTGATAGATTTTGATAGCTAGATCAGCATTCCTGTGAAGTTTCATAAAAATCTGTCGAGCAGTTTCACAGGAGTACAGGGTTCCCGAAATGCGGTTGCCCGACACCCCCGGGCAAGTGGATTTTGGGTGCGAGCAAGTGACCTTCGCAAATCTGGTTGCCTGCCACTTGCCCGACGGACATTTCCATTCCAGAACAAATCAAGTGGCAAACTAGCCATATCAGAATTTCATTTTGATAACTGAATAAAACTGGCCACTGTTTTTCGCCGCTAGCAATTGTTAATAAGATCAAACAACTTTCGGTACAATCAACAATCTCGCCCCAGGCAGCTTAATTTGTGGCATTATTTCAATAAACAACTAATTAACCTCACACCGTTTGAAAACAACACCGTATCATAATTTATCCTGACATGACCGTCAGACGTGTGTCCATCGGCCAATGAAATCGCGGCAATTATGTCCGTGACCTTCCAACCATAAACATAGCTACTTTCAGAAATCGTTTCCAAATAATCTCTGAACGTCATTTGGACGTTCCATCAATCAAATCAGAAAACTTTTTCTTAATTTGCAAATTTAATGTGTCAAAATAATGACTGACAGACCCGCGTGACGTTATGTTTTTGTTTAGATAATCTTGTCGAAGAATTTTTTGTAATGAAAATACATTTTCTTTTACTCGAAGCACTCGTTTATCAATGCGCTTCTATGAGGTATTTGGTGTATTTCGTTGATATAGTCTGTAATTAAACATATATAAAAGTGCATACTACACAAATAAGTTGCATAACTTAGCAATATGTGCATGTCATGGGTTTTCGCGATTTCAGAACAATCACGGAACCTTTTTCTCAAGTTCTGAACTTTCGCTTTTGATAAATAAGATTATTGCTACTACTTCTTAAACAATTCCTACGGGAAACCCTATTCATGCCTCTTGCTTTCATCTTATTCCCTTTAGTTAAAATACAAAGGCGTAGGAACGTTACCATGGTTGCAGAAATTGGGGGCAAAGTGAATATTTTTAATAACGTTTTTGTCTTGTTTTTTTGCTTGTCGCACATTTAAATGAACACAACAGCTTCTTTTTTTCTGTCAACTGGTTAATTGTACACAGTGACATTAAAAATTCCATACACTAGCTGCCAAGCAATTTTTTTGGATGGTCATCAAAAATAATGGGGTTATGTGTGTGGTGATTAGTGGGGTGGGAGGGCGGAATAAAATGATTTAAGTAACACAAAGATGTAATAGACACAAAAGAAGAAAATGCAACCACTTCGATTTTTTATATGAATAAATACAATGTATTAACGATTTCATTAAATACATTCTCGAATTCTTTTCGAAGTATAATGGTCCAAATTATGCAGCGCATTTTTAGGGCAATTAAGTGTTCTTAAATGTGGGGCAAGTGACATTATGGGCAGGGCAAGTGACTTTTGAAAATCCACTTGCCCTGGGCAAGTGGATTTTCAAAATATTTCCAGAACCATAGAAATTGAAGTTTTTTACTATATAACTCGAGGTAAACAAAGACAGCCACTGGCAGCCATGTTTAATATCAAATCAAAATAATTTTCGACAAGGATCAACATCTTGTCATGCTGATCTTTTCAGAAAAAGTCCCATATCAATATCACTTACAGTTTTCAAGAAGTAGTCGCTACAAACTTGTTTTTAAAAATCTATGTTTAGCCGTTGTGGCCATCTTGAAATTCCGGCCGACCTGAAATTTTGCTAGGATCAACTTGACATCAAGAGCAACATTCCTGTGAAGTTTTATGAAATTCCGCCAAGTAGTTTCAGAGAAGTAGTCGCTACAAATTTTTACTATACAAACTCTATGTAAACAAAGATGGCCACTGGCGTCCATGTTTAACGTCGAATCAAAATAATTTTCAACAAGGATCAACATCATGTCATGCTGATCGTTTTAGAAAAAGTCCCATATCAATATCACTTATAGTTTTCAAGAAGTAGTCGCTACAAACTTGTATTTTAAAAATCTATTTTTAGCCATGGCGGCCATCTTGAATTTCCGGCCGACCTAAAGAAATTCTGGATCAATAAGACATCAAGAGCAACATTCCTGTAAAGTTTCATGAAAATCCGCCAAGTAGTTTCAGAGGAGTAGTCGCTACAATTTTTACTATATAACTCTGTGTAAACAAAGATGGCCACTGGCAGCCATGTTTAACGTCGAATCAAAACGATTTTTGACAAGGACCAACATCATGTCATTCTGAGCATTTTAGAAAAAGTCCCATATCAATATCACTTATAGTTTTCAAGAAGTAGTCGCTACAAACTTGTATTTTAAAAATCTATTTTTAGCTTTGGTGGCCATCTTGGATTTCACATCAACATGAATTTTTGCTACGATCAACTAGACTTCATGGGCAACATTTCTGTAAAGTTTCATGAATATCCATCCAGAAGTTTCAGAGGAGTAGTCGCTACAAATAAAAGTTTACGGACAGACAGACGGACGGACGACGGACTCCGCACCACGGCATAAGCTCTGCTGATCTCTGATCAGTCGAGCTGAAAATCATTCAACTGGAACATGGTGATAATATATGCAACAAGGCTTGTACTGATCATCCCTGCAAAGTTTCGTTGAAATTCAGCCAGAGGTTCAGGAGAACTAGTCTAGACAAAGTTAGTGTATTAAAACCTTTAAGGGCTCATAACTCTGCCAAAATTCATTCAACCAGAACATAGCAATGACAGGTGCAACTAGGCTTAGTACTGATCATCCTCGCCAAGAATCGCTGAAATCTGGCAAAGAGTTCAGAAGAGACTAATCTGGACAAAGTTTGTGTATTAAAACATTTAAAGGGTCATAACTCTGCCAAAAATCTAAATATGGCGATAATATGCACAACTAGGCTTGATACTGATCATCTATATCAAGTTTCGTCTATATCCAGCCAGGGGTTCAGGAAAACTAGCTCGGAAAAAAATTGTGGTATCAAAATCCTTTAAAGGGCCATATCAGTCAACCGAAATGTGACAGAGACATGCACAACTAGGCTTGGTGCTGATCATAATCCCTTCAAAGTTTTATTGAAATCTGGCGAGGGGTTCAGGAGAAGTAGATCAAAGTTTGGGTATTAAAACCTTTAAAGGGCCACAATTCTGCCATATATTATTCAACCGGAACACGGCAATGAATTGCAAAACTAGACATGGAATTGATCATCCCTAAAAAGTTTCGTTTAAGTCCGGTCAGGGGGTTCAGGAGAACTGGTCAGAACAAAGTTTGTGAATTAAAATCTTTAAAGGGCCATAACTGGGCAAATATCTGTAAACTGGAACGCAACGATCACATGTACAACTAGGCTTGGTGCTGATCATCCCTGCAAAGTTTCATTGAAATCTGGCGAGGGGTTCAGGGGTAGATCAGACAAAGTTTGTGTATTAAAACCTTTAAAGGGCCATAATTCTGCCAAAAATCATTCAGCCGGAATACGGCAATGATTTGCATAACTAGACATGGAATTGAGCGTACCTAAAAGGCTTCGTTTAAATCCGGCCAGGGGTTCAGGAGAACTAGTGAGAACAAAGTTTGAGTATTAAAACCTTTAAAGGGCTATAACTCCGCCAAATTCATTCAACTGGAACACGGTGACTGTACAACTAGGCTTGGTACTTATCATCCCTGCAAAGATTCAATGAAATCCGGCCAAATGAAGGCCCTTTCGTCTTAATGAGGCCAAGATATAGCATATTTCAGAAAATCAAGGGCCATAACTCCACTGTTACTGGTCCGATCTGGCTGGTTTTCGAACTTGTCCGAGCTGTCATGATATTAACAATCTGGTCAAGTTTCTATCATCTTAACGAGGCAAAATATAGCATTTTTAACTAAATCAAGGGCAATAACTCCACTGTTAATGGTCAGATCTAGCTGGTTGTAGAACTTTTCCGAGCTTTCATTGATTTAACAATCTGTGCAAGTTTGGTAAAGATCAAATAATAAATGAAGGTGCTAGTGTTCACAAGGCTTAATATGGCATTTTTCAGCAAAACAAGGGCCATAACTCTGGTGAAATTATTTCAATCTTGCCGGTTTTCGAACTTGTCCAAGCTCTCATTGATATAAAGACACTGGCGAAGTTTAGTAAAGATCCGATTAATATTGAAGGCCCTAGTGTTCACAAGGCAGAAAATAGCATTTGTCAGAAAAAACAAGGGCCATAACTCTGGTGTTACTGATCCGATTCAGCTGGTTTTCAAACTTGTTTGAGCTTTCATTGATATTAACAATCTGTGCAAGTTTGGTAAAGATCAAATAATAAATGAAGGTGCTAGATGGTAGAAAATGGCATTTTTCGGAAAAAAACAAGGGCCATAACTCTGGTGTTACGTATCCCATTTAGCTTATTTTCGAACGTGACCAAGCTATCATTGGTATTAACAATCTGTGCAAGTTTGGTAACGATCAAGTAATAAATGAAGGTGCAAGAGCGTTCACAAGGCAGAAAATAGCAATTTTCAGAAAAAACAAGGGCCATAACTCTGGTGTTACGGACCCAATTTAGCTGATTTTCGAACTTGTCCAAGCTTTCATTGATATTAACAATCTGTGCAAGTTTGGTGAAGATCAAATAATAAATGAAGTTGCTAGAGTGTTCACAAGGCTTAATATTGCATTTTTCAGCAAAACAAGGCCATAACTCAGGTGAATTTAATCCGATCTGGCTGGTTTTCGAACTTGTCCAAGCCTTCATTAATATAAAGACACTGGCAAAGTTTCGTAAAGATTTAATTAATAATGAAGGCCCTAGAGTGTTCACAAGGCCAAAGGTTACGGACGACGGACAACTCGCCATCCCATAAGCTCTGCTGGCCTTTGGCCAGTAGAGCTAAAAACGGATAGGAGATGTTGTTTAACCAAAAGCACTATTTGTATAAAGTTTCAAGACTGTAGATCTAGTGATAGGGGATGTTGTTTAACCAAGAGCCCTATTTGTATAAAGTTTCAAGACTAGATCTAGTGATAGGGGATGTTGTTTAACCAAGAGCACTATTTGTATAAAGTTTCAAGACTGTAGATCTAGTGATAGGGGATGTTGTTTAACCAAGAGCACTATTTGTATAAAGTTTCAAGACTGTAGATCTAGTGATAGGGGATGTTGTTTAACCAAGAGCACTATTTGTATAAAGTTTCAAGACTGTAGATCTAGTGATAGGGGATGTTGTTTAACCAAGAGCACTATTTGTATAAAGATTCAAGATTGTAGATCAAATATTCGTCAATAACAGCTGGGAAGGCATTTGTCATGAACAGGTCACAGTGACTTTGACATCTGATCTACTAAGCTTAAAATTAATAGCGGTTGTTGTTTAAACATGGGTACTATTTCTGTAAAGTTTCAAAATTGTAGGTCTAATAGTTACAAGTTACAGTGAGGAAAATGTCTTAGGATTCAGTCATTGTCAGTTCAATGTGACCTTGATGTCATTTGCAATGTGTATGTTCATATGAAGACATGATGACCTTGACCTTTGACCTACTAAGTCCAAAAGTGATAGGGCTCCTCCTCTCACCAAGGACAATATATCTACAAAGTTTCATGAGTGTAGGTATTACACTCATGGAGTTATCACTTGGAATATGTACTGGTGACCTTGACCTTTGACCTACCAACCCCAAAAGCAACAGGGTTCCTCCTCTGACCAAACGCAATGTATCTATGAAGTTTCATGAGTGTGGGTGTTGTGGTTTCACAGTTATTTGGCGGAATGTGTATTTCCATATAACGTCATGGTGACCTTGCCATTTGGCCTACTGACCCCAAACCCCAAAGACAATAAGGTTCTTTCTCTTGCCAACGTCAATGCACATACAAAGTTTAATTAGTGGGGTGCCATGGTTTTGATGTTATCACAATATTTTCTCTTACCAAGGGCAATGAACCTATGAAGTTTCATGAGTGTAGGTGTTATGGTTTTGAAGTTTTCCCAAAGATATGCCTATTTCCATATAATGTCATGGTGACCTTGACCTTTGACCAAATGACCTAAAATCAATAGGGTTCCTCCTCTCACCAAAGTCAATATACCTATGACATTTCTTGAGTGTGGGTGTTATAGTTTCGAAGTTATCGCGAGGAATGCCTATTTCCATACAAGGTCAAAGCCACCTTGACCTTTGTCCCATTGAACCATAATCAATAGGGTTCCTCTTGACTTTGACCTACTGGCCCCAAAAACAATAGTGTTCCTCCTTTCACCTAGGGCAATATACCTATAAAGTTTTATGAGTGTAGGTGTTATGGTTTTAAAGTAATTGTGCGGAAGGCATATTTACATATAAGGTCACTGTGACCTTGATATTTGACCTACTGGCCCCAAAAGCAATAGGGTTGCTCCTCTCAACTAGGGCAATGTAGTTTTAGGAGTGTAGGTGTTACAGTTTTAAGGTTAAATATGCGGAATTCATATTTCCATATAATGTCAGTGACCTTGACCTTTGACCTCAAAAGCAATAGGGTTCCTGCTTTCAACAAGGGTGATGAACGTATGAAATTTCATGAGTGTAGGTGTTTACGTGTTGTTGTTTTAAGTTATCATGTGGAATTCATTTTTCCTTAAATGTTGCTGGCGAACTTGATATTTGACCTACTGACCCAAAACACAGGGTTTCTCCACGCACCATGGGCAATGTATGTATGAAGTTTTAAAAGTGTAGGTGTTTCAATTTTGAAGTTATTGTAATATCCTGGTATTAAGATGTCAAAGTAACATTATTTATTGTTATTATAGGATGAACCTTTTCACATATCACTTAGGATTTGTTTACGAATTTCTATTGTACATGCCGATAAATTCAAGCTCATGAAATGTTAAGTAAACAGTATCAATAATGCTCCATTCAGGATATGGTATGTTGTATTTGTGATTTTAATCGATGGTATGTTTATAACTGAGTGTAGTCAACTTTACCGTGACTAAGTTACGTCTGTTTCAGCAGTATATTTATTGGATATTTCATGGTTTGTATTGTGCATCAGCTTCACGTCGGCCATCTTGGGATGTATTTTCGCAGTGCATTAAGGGTTGTTTACTAGTTACCTTTTAGAAGCTGTCATTCATAAAATGATGTCAACATTTTTATGTGAGCAAATTATGCCATCCAAAGGCATTAAAGGATATTTGATGTAAGAGTCATGTAATTATTACAAATATCTATTGATTTACACGGAGTAATAATTATATTTAATTCTTTTAAGTGATTTAATTATAGTATTTTGATAGTGCACACCTGTTTTGTGTGCGCACAGATTACGTGTATACACAAATTTGAATTGTGTTACGCAAGTATTTTATGTGCGCAGTTATTTTGTGTGTTCTGCACACTGTTTTGTTGTGTACTTGTGTGGGTATATAAGCTCCTCTCGCTTTAAAATCGGGGGAGAGACGACTTTGACGCTTGATATAGATCTAACATATAGAGAATCATACATAAAGGTAAAGAACACATTTTAGGTGAAACATTTTATTTAAAGTAGATCTATTTAAATAAACGTGAAAAGTTAAGATAAAGGGATTGTATATTTGAAATTAAAGTTCCTCTGCCTATTGTCATAAAGAGCATTGGAATATTCAAGCATCATTATTTTATAATCAGACCTGTTGATCAGTTATTTATATCAGATGCTAGATAAGAGAACATTGTTTTACTATTAAAACTATAGAGGTAAATAAAATATATAGTTGAACTGATCATTGTGTTTAATGTGTTTCCCCGTTCAATGAGTAAATTACTGAAACACGTTGGAGTCAATATGAGATTTGACTGATCTCTCTGAGATATATATATATATACAAAGTAAACAAAAATAAACGGTCAGCTACCAAAACATAAAAGTACAAAAATAAACAGCCAGCTACCCAAGCGCGTAACATTATGAGCAATGCATTTTTCTATTTAAGATGGCTGTGACCTTGGCCTACTGACCCCAATGCAATAGTGTTCCTTCTCTCGCCTAGGGTAATGTACCTCTGAAGTTCTATGATTAGGTGTTACAGTTTTGAAGTTATTGTGTGGAAGGCATATTTCCATATAAGGTCACCATGACTTTGACCTATTGGCCTCAAAACAATAGGATTCCTCCTCTCACCTAGGGCAATGTCATTATGAAGTTTCATTAGTGTAGGTGTTATGGTTTGAAGTTATTGCGCGGAATGCGTATTTCCATATAAGGTCACCGTGACCTTTGACCTACTGATCCCAAAACAATAGGGATCTTCATCTCACCTTGGGCAATGTACCTTTGAAGTTTCATGAGTGTAGGAGTTATAGTTTCAAAGTTATGGTCTAGAATTCGTATTTTCTATAATGTCTGTGACCTTGACTTTTGACCTACTGACCCCAAAAACATTAGGGATTCTCCTCTCACCTAAGGCAATCTACCTCAGTGCCCCAGATAAGCAGCGTATCTGCGTATTTCACTCAATTAAAAATTGCCAAATACCCAATTAATTACCCCGACATGCGTACCAGATACGCAAGCAATTTCCTTTTCACTCAAACATTTTGATTTTCGAGCGTATCCACAGTCAAAGTGTTCAAATGATTGATGGATTGATGTTTTCGTGCGTATTCCAATATTTACAAAAAGCAGATTTTACTTCTGGTGTTTATTACTGGGACGTTACATAATTATCGATAAAGTGGACAACGCTATATAGTTGAAATATGTACGCTATACCAGTCTATACTATTGTGTAGTCGTCTGGGCGCTTTCTTGTTTACTTTTGAAAGCGTTTGCGTTGTGCAAACGATTAAATTATCGAAACGGGAACGTAAACTGACAAGCGAGATACACTTCTGAAATTAACACATGTGATTAGTGTTTCTATTTAAATTAATCATTAATAAGGATTAATCATTGACAAAACACTGCCATGATAACAAGTCAATAAAGCTCACATAAATTTGTGTAAGTTACCTTCCTTGTTTTACATTTGATCCCCAAATCACCCTATTATTTTTGAAAATTTGAAATTCACTCAATCATTTTAATTTCATGAGTTAGAATACCCAATAGGTCCAAAATTTATCTGGGGCACTGCTACCTATGAAAGTTTCATGAGTGTAGGTGTTATGGTCTTGAACTGATCATTCGGAATGTGTTTTTCTATATAAGGTCACGGTGAAAAGCAATGTTACCTATGAAGTTTCATGAGTAATGATTTTGGAGTTATAGTCCAGATACGCAATTGTTTACGGACGGATGGACAGACAGACGGACAACCCCATACCATAATATGCCCCCTTTAAAAACAATCCACATTAAATGAATGAGGAGTTAAGTACACAAGATTTTGATCTACAGACGGACGGACAAGCTCAAACAGTATATCCCCCCACTTCAACTCCATTGGCGGCGTTGGCGGGGGGGGGGGGGGGGGGGGGGGGGGGGGGGGGGGGGGGGGGGGGGGGGGGGGGGGGGGGGGTCGGTGGTATAACTAATACACTGCTTGCAATTTAATAAGAAATTTACCTGTCCCTTGAACGCATCAATGATGAATTGTAGTTGTTTCGGTTCCACACATTCTATACATTTCTGTACAACATGGTTACCATTCTGATCTTTTACACATTTAGCCACATGTCCATCTAATTCCTTCACAATCTCAACCTACAGAAGAAAGCAAATTAAATTACTAGAAATATCACAAAAACTATTTCCACGGAGTATACCTTGAAGGCATCTTTACATCTGAATACCTGTATGAAGTTTCAATCTATTCTGTGGATCAGATAAACAAATAACACTTTCACGTACACATTTTGCCAAAGTATAGCAAAAGCAACAAGAGCTGTTGGAGAACAGCGCAGTTCGACTATTCGATTTTTCAGGGAATAATAAATTATATAGCCAGTATATTCCATCAGAAAACAAGGACAGAACAAAGTGGGGTTGGGTTTGGTGGGGCGTGGCGGGTATAGAAACTCGGGGCCGATATACAAATTAAAGTAAAATTTGGGACAAGGTGTGAAATTTAATATTTTTTTATCAGTTTTAATCCAAAATTGCTGTCAGTTTAAAGAAATTGTGTCGAAAGGCAACTCGGGAGGGAGGGGACATCTGGCAATTTTTATTGTGGCTTCATTTCAATTTATCTTTTATTGACATTTCATCATTTGAGTTATGGAAGCCAAGCAATTTTTAGTGAGTTTTCACATATACATAGTGTATCATTGGCAGTCATGCTTATATATATGTAGGTATTTTACATTAAGCTTCACATGGGTTGCTTAATTTGCATATTCTTCATCAAAATAATGTATCCCATATTCTGTCACTAATGCGCTTCCGTAACAAGAGGTCAATGACCTTGAAGCTCTACTGATTGATTTTGATTTCAGGAAGTAGTCGCTACAGACTTGTTTTTTGAAAAATTATTTTTAGCCGCCATGGCTAAAAATAATTTTCAAACAAGAGGTCAATGACCTTGAAGCTCTACTGATTGATTTTGTTTTCAGGAAGAAGTCGCTACAAACTTGTTTTTTGAAAATCTATTTTTAGCAGTGGCGGCCATCTTGAATTTCCGGCCGACCTGAAATTTTGCTAGGATCAATTAGACATCAAGAGCAACATTCCTGTGAAGTTTCATGAAAATCCGTCAAGTAGTTTCAGAGGAGTAGTCGCTACAAGTTTTCATTATATAACTCTATGTAAACAAAGATGGCCGCTGACAGCCATGTTTAACATTGAATCAAAATAATGTTCGACTCGGATAACCATCATGTCATGCTGATCATTTTAGAAAAAGTCCCATATCAATATCACTTATAGTTTTCAAGAAGTCGTCGCTACAAACTTATATTTTTTAAATATATTTTTAGCTGTGGCGGCCATCTTGAATTTCTGGCCGATCTGAAATTTCGCTAGGATCAATTAGACATCAAGAGCAACATTCATGTGAAGTTTCATGAAAATCCGTCAAGTAGTTTCAGACGAGTAGTCGCTACAAGTTTTCAATATATATAACTCTATGTAAACAAAGATGGCCACTGGCAGCCATGTTTAACGTCGAATCAAAATAATGTTCGACTCGGATAACCATCATGTCATGCTGATCATTTTAGAAAAAGTCCCATATCAATATCTCTTATAGTTTTCAAGAAGTAGTCGCTACAAACTTATATTTGTAAAATCTATTTTTAGCCGTGGCGGCCATCTTGAATTTCCGGCCGACCTGAAATTTTGCTAGGATCAATTAGACATCAAGAGCAAAATTCCTGTGAAGTTTCATGAAAATCCGTCAAGTAGTTTCAGAGGAGTAGTCGCTACAAGTTTTCATTATATAACTCTATGTAAACAAAGATGGCCGCTGGCAGCCATGTTTAACGTCGAATCAAAACGATTTTCGACAAGGACCAACATCATGTCATCCTGATCATTTTAGAAAAAGTCCCATATCAATTTCTCTTATATTTTCAAGAAGTAGTCGCTACAAACTTATTTTTTAAAAATCTATTTTTAGCCGTGGCGGCCATCTTGAATTTCCGGCCGACCTGAAATTTTGCTAGGATCAATTAGACATCAAGAGCAACATTCCTGTGAAGTTTCATGAAAATCCGTCAAGTAGTTTCAGAGAAGTAGTCGCTACAAGTTTTCCATTATATAACTCTATGTAAACAAAGATGGCCGCTGGCAGCCATGTTTAACGTCGAATCAAAACGATTTTCGACAAGGACCAACATCATGTCATGCTGATCATTTTAGAAAAAGTCCCATAGCAATATCCCTTAGAGTTTTCAAGAAGTAGTCGCTACAAACTTGTTTTTTCAAAACTTATTTTTAGATTTGGCGGCCATCTTGGATTTCACATCTACATGAATTTTTGCTAGGATC